>BQNB010030626.1:6084-54708 GCA_026074375.1 Tanacetum coccineum | reverse complement strand
TGATGACTTGTATTCAAACTGTTTAACATAAACCAATGAATTTCACTCAACCATTGTGTTGATCTTTTTAACATGTTTATCTCAGGTAACTGAGCATCTTATGGCACGGAGTGGCACGGACTTGAAGATGGCTAAACTGTTATCATTCAAACTTTATGTTTTCGTGTAGATTTTGGGACCTCTGTTTGTAAAAACTTTGATGAAATAATGAATGATAACTTATCTTTTAAAAACGTCTCATTTGAGTCATTTTTTATGATTATGACTGTTGTACTATGAAATAATACCTCATATTAGCTTCCGCTGCTATATGTCAAAAATGGGGGTGTTATATAAAAGCTCAGTATAAACTTCTTTACTAACAGTTTCAGTTTGTTTCGAAAGCTTTTGTGCAAGACATTCACATTCTTTCACTTTATGAAGATATAAGCATTGCAATTCAGTGTGAGCATCTAAATCAGATAACGAATGCAAATAAGAACACATAACATCATTAGACACACATTCTTGCAAAAGTATATCATACATGTTTGAAAATTCTGCTTTATCAGATTCAAGTTCGTCAATTTCTTTTTCAAGGGATTCAACGTACTTTAAATCAGCATGCATTTCTTGCTTAAGTTCATGAACAAATGTGAAACTATCATTCTGTGTCTTTATGGCAAGAGGCATCAAACATGTCTTAATTAGGATTTCCATATCATGAGCAGTTGGTGCACGAAAATGATCATGAGAATGCTTTTCCCAAGCTTGATCAACAAGTTCTTTAAAATGATTTATGTTATTCGTCATTACATTATATGCTTGTCTACTTTTACTTATTGATTTGGAAACAGGTAAGAAACCGATGTTTTTGAAAAATTTTAGTTTAGATTTCACAAAATATTTTCTCCATGTTTTCTTTCTTACTTCATTTGCATGTGCCAACTATTCATGATATTCATGTGTCGCTGGTTTGAAAATTTCATAAAGACTATTTAGCTTTGTGTAATCATAAGGTCTCACTAAGTCTTTATTCAATTTTGATCGACACTCTTTTTCAAGAGTCAGAGTCTCTTCCCTATCGGGGACGAGTCTGTTTGCAGGATCAGATTTGTCATATAAGATCTCATACAAACATGGTTTTTTGGATTGAGCCTTTTTGAGGTACATTGGATTTGCAAAGGTTGGTCTACCATTGAATGTTGGGCCTTTGGGAGCAAACATATGAATGGTTTTAATTGATTGATTCCTTTTGTAAAGAATTTCATTCAAAAATTTAATTGCTTTTCCATTGAAATCATTTTGTCAATGTCTTTTTCTTCCTTAAGTTTTAAATCCGTTATTACCTTTGCTCTCATTTGACAAGGACCTTCCACGTAATGTAACTTTGTTAAAAAGACTCTGGGTTTGACTAAATCATGTGTTTCTCTTTGGCACAACTGACTATTTCATAGGTTTGAGTTTTAAACCTTCTTTTTATGTCAATTTAATTTTGAGCTAATAGTCTTGAGGTTCATTTTTGAGCTAATAGTCATAGAGTTTCATTTAACTTATGTTCAAGTTTGTCATAGTTAACTGTACGGTCATTTAAGGTTTTTGTACCTCTCAAGCCTACAACTATCCCGAATACTATTAGACTCCCCCAGAGTTCTACTAGTTTCTGCAAGAATAGATTTGCACTCTTTCAATTCATGAGCAAGTGATGTGTTTGCTTTCTTTAATTGCTTTTGAATCTTTTTATTTTCATCAACATCAAGTTTTAAATTTGCAATTAAATTAGCAAGCGCAGCACGCTCATCTTCAGCATTTTGGTCAGTCTGAATATCATTATCACACATATTCGGTGAATCAGGAATGACATTACTATCAACCTTTTCCACTACACATGTGTTACTAATGGATTCAAGATGCTCAGAATGTTGTCTCTCATTGGCAAACACATTATATTCAGCATCGTATTGTACCTATTCTAGTGGCTCAGTATCAGTTCCTGAGTCTGCAGTAGGAACCTCCTGGATCTTTGCCATAAAGCTGTAATGTGCTTCCAATTCTTGTTCATCAATCTCTTCATCCGTGTCTGCTAGCCAATCAGATTGCTCTGCTTGTAATGGAACACCTTTCTCAGCTTGTTTGCACAACAACATCTTTTCCTTATGATACGTGGAGTCTTTCACAATTTTTGGTTTCATGCATTCCTTAGCAAAATGACTAAATTCCTTGCAATTGAAACATTACATCCCAGTCTGTTGCACTACCTAACTGCCTACAGTCTCCCTAGCCCCAGTAACTGTCACCGTCCTCTGATTCCCAAACTGACCAGTCTGATTGTCTTTCACATATCATGAAGAAGTATCTACATTCTTGTTTCTGGAGTTTGAAGAAGTTCTAAGGTTGTTGTTGGTAGGTTTGTAGATCTTTTTGAAGTACTTTGCAATGAGTGCCAAGTTTTTCTGCATATCCTTATCTCTCTGAGCTTGTTCTGGATCACTGTCTTCTTCAGAAGCTGACTCAGATGGAGGTGTGATTGGTTTGGCTATCTCTTTTCCTTTGAATTTGGTAGATACATTAAATCTGGTGGAAGATGATTGTTTTGATGTTGGTGCGTATGGTTTATGAGATTTTGGTGCTTGAAAATAAGGATTTGGATATGGTGAAGCAACAACAACAAGTGCTAATGGGTTAGCATTCTTGCCTATTCTCTCTGCACGGATTTCATTAACTTCCTTTTGATATTGTTTTAGAACTTCAAAGAGCTTGTGATATGAGACTGTATCCAAGTCGTGTTGTTGCTTGATAATTGTCATAAACCTTGACCATTCTGGTTGAAGTTGTAGAAGAAACTGAACATTGACTTGCATCGTAGCAACTGTCAAGTTGTTTCTTATCATTTCATTCATCATCTTGTAAAATCTGGATTAGTATGACTCCATGGACTCTCCATCATGAGAAGTGAAATTTCCAAACTCCCAAAACAAATTAGTCTTGACATCTTGAATGTTAAGAGATTCACCTTGTTGTAGCCTTTCAATAGGTATCCACATTTCATGAGCTATCTTGCAAGCATCGACAGTTGAGTAGATTTCATCCCTAATTCCAGTCAATAGCAAATGGATTGCTTCCTTTTATGATTCATAATGAGCTTTGTTTTCAAGAGACATAGTCAAGAGTGTCTCAACTGCTGTTCATTCTGGAACTGTTTGAGTATCATCTGTTGCAGGTACAGCTGGGATTGTGATAGTAGTGAGTTGGTATGGACCTTCCAAAATGCATTTCCTCAAGGCATCATCATTTGGTCTTGTATCAATGTATCTTAAGAAACGTGATTGCCATTGAGCATATCTTCCGGTTGCAAGCATTGGTGGACGATCTCTTGATCCAGCTGCCATGATGTTGTTATGCATTTGACTGTCGGTTGTGGAAGTTGCGATTGGAGTAGTCATGATGAATGATTTGTTAAATTATGAAATGAAAATGATATGTAGTATCTTAAGTAGTTAAATTGATTGTTGTTGTGGATTGAATTCCATTAACCTTCACGGGATTTTACAAGTCGTTGATTTAAACCGAGAAAAAAATGGAATCTTTCACGGGAATTTACAAAATCAAGAAGAAACCGTGAAACAATGATGAATTGTTGTTGAAATCGTTGTTGTAATTGAAGTACTTGAGCTTTTGTTTACGATTAATGAGCTAACGAGGACTAACAATGAAATTTGGTTGAAAAAGGACTAACGGTGCAAAACTGTTTCAACAAAGAGTATTAATAAGGAAAGAAAGGACTAGATATGAAATTGTCTTGAAACTCAGGGACTGCATGTGTCACTTTCTAATTTTAGGTTATTAATAAAACAAAATTCCCTCTTTTTATATTTCTTCTTCGTTTCAAATTTAGTAAAAATGGAACGAATGTAAATCTCGTCTTGCAGAGCGGTACGGTTATCGTCGGTAACAAATGAACACACTACGACAATCGTTGAAAGACCGCGATCATAATGGTATATTTTAGAAGAACCGTAATCAACCGAAGCTCAAAACCGAAAAAACCAAAATGTGTATAATTCGCCTCCAAGAAAGTAGTAATTCACCTCTACTGTGAATGGAGTAATTCGCCTTCACTGTTGACGATTAATTAGCCTCCAAAACTTATACTAATTCGCCTTGCACTAAAATTTCCTTATTCGCGTCATTTGTATGTTGAGTTATTTGCCTCACACACAAGCTTGCCTTAATTCGCCTTCTACCAAAATCTTTCTTATTCGCCTTTAGTTCAAAAAGCTTTATTCGCCTCTCACTTGATGTTTTATTCGCCTTTAGATAGAACCAAAAACGTAACATGTACTATTTTTGTCTTGTACAAAAATCAACAAATACATACTAGTTCTTCTTGCTAAAAATGTGGATCTTGGTCTCCTTGTTGTTTCAAACCGTGGACCACTCAAATAAGCTAAGAAATAGCTTAACAAATAAGCTACTTTACCCCACAAAAATAAGCCATGAAAATAAGCCAAGTTTAAGCAACAACAGTTTTGAAAATAATGAAATAAGCCGCGACAAAAAAACAAAAGATGTTGAATACACTTAAAAAGCTTCAAAACACATGAAAATAAGCCTTAAGAAGCTGTTTCACTATAAGAGCAGCCACGAAATAAGCTATATATGGTTTTTTTATTGAAAGAAGAGTGGAAGTTTTCTATTTCCTAAAACTAGAAAGAAGAAGAAACGTTTTAATGTAAGATAAAACTAGAAACTATAAAGAAATAAGCTTTTGATGAAGTAAACAGATTCAAACCAATACCATGACCGATATAATCTTTATTTCAATTAGACACAAGTAGACAAATTTTGGATAGACCACTATTAAACTCATCGAGAAAACCAGTCCATCACTGTTGATTTGTGAATGTTTTAAATATCAATTTAAGCTCGAAAAATAAAGCCCATGTAAATCACGAAATAATTGTAAAACAAAGTTAGTAATCTTTTTATATGAAAATGGTTTGAGTTTACTATCAAATAAGCTAGAGTGAAAATAAGCCGAACCAAAATAAGCAAACAACAAACCACTAAACCCACCTGAGGCTCTTGAAACCAAATGTTATGACCCAAGAATCACTTCACTTCCATAATGAAAACAAGAAAAAAAGATGGGAAGTAGATAAGAAGAATAGAGAGATGTTTAGAGAGAGAAATAAAGAGAGAAAAAGAGATGGTTGATTACAATGTAAAAAATACAAATAAGAATCATCACCCTCTCCACACTTGGAGAGGGGTATTTATACCACTTAATGGGCCGACCTCTATAAGGCTTGATGGGCCGTGGTATTTGTTTTCTTAGGTCGGCTCGGGATTACTTTGGACCTTAGTTCGAAACGCGTACAATATTATATTAATAAACGAGCCCGATTCTCATTCTAGCATATTATAACATTTACTAAATAAAGATCGAGCTTCCATAATTAGTAGCCGAGCTTCATTGTTCGGCTCAATATTTTGAGGCTAACAAGATAACTGCGTGTTTTCAATGTTTTTCAAGAAGTTTTTGTAAGCGATGCTTTTTGTGGTATGGGGTAACTGATTGATTTGTTAATTTATGAAAATGTTCAATCTGTCAAGTGAAGTTGCCCTTGAAAACACCACATATAACTAACCATGGCTAAATACTAGTTCGGGTAAGTAGACACCAATTTTGGAAAGAGACTGCCCTTGGCTTTTGTTTATGGTAATTGCGTAACAGAGTTTTATGGGGAATTGTGTATGTTTGAAGGAGAATGAAAGGTTGGGATCGTTGTGCGTGAGTGGAATTCTATGTATGAACATTTTTTCATCGATTCTTGTTCCTGTGATGATTTGTGCTTTGATTAACATCGATATCAGGGATCTTACAATCATTCTTGTATCGTTGCATAAACCTCCTGACAAGTTGATTCGCTCTTTTTAGTACATATATATATATATATATATATATATATATATATATATAATAAATACGTAATAATAAGGAGGATAATCAATAATAGTACAATAAGTATTTTTCGTCGGGTTCTAGAAACAAACTTTTAACCAAAGTTGTCTTAAAAACCTCCCGGGTCGTTTCCTCGACGAAGCGTGAATTGAAAATCGGTTAAGTCCGTGATCGCGCGTTTTGAATATGTGAAATATTTTTGGGATTGGGTTTCTAAATCTACTAAAAGGAAAAGGCATATAAAAGGCACGCTAAGTTATACTAATTAAGTTTAGAACTATAAGATTAAACTAAAAATGATCTAAGAAATATAAATGACTAATATGCTTAATAAGTGACGTAAAATGTTCATTAAGTGCGGGCTTAGGTCTAGGGAATTAAAATCTTTAGAAAACAATTTTCAAGAAATTAAATGACAAGTAAAATAAATGCTTTTTAAAATAAATGACAAGTATTTAAATTGCATTAAAAGTAAATGACGGAATGTAAATTGGAAAATACTAATGACTATTAATTTTTTAAACCTTTTTTTTTAAAAAAACCCGCACTTAAATTCCAAATCACTAATCACTTAACTAGAACTACTCACTACTCATAATGAAATTCAATTTAACAAAAATAAATCTACACTAAGCATGGCAAAAATCAAATAGGCAAACATATTATAGAATGATAAAATAAATCTACACTAATTAATTGAAAAAGGATTAGAAAATGGAACTAAATTGGAGACCCGCAATTAAACGAATACCACCCGATTTATTTAACTAAAACAGCTAATCAAAAGTATGGTCTAGTAAATTAAACCTTATCTCCGCGCCTCATTGAGTAGACGGTACCATAAGTGACACAAACAAAACAGATATTGTTAACTAACATAGTATATAAACAATTGCAATCTAAATAGTCCAACTAATAGCACAGAAACATTTAACTAGACGAGGCCAGATATCAATTAGAAAACAAGCCCCAAATAAACGCAAGCCTAAACCATGGCCCAATACAAACTAACAAAAGCCCAGCGACAAGCATTATACGAAAGATTGAATATCATTTAACAATTGTGTTCTAATAAGCTTTTTTTTAAATAAACCTTATTAAGCTTAAATGAGATGTAAGCGAAACAGAATAAGCAAAATTAATTTCAAACCACATGAAAGACCAATTTGAATAAGCACTAAGGACGGAATTAATCTAGATAGAAAGATTAAGTAAGTTAAAACAAGAATTTCAAAAAAAAACAACTTAATTTTATCAATTAAACTCGAACCTAACTAAAAACTATGAAAACACAACTAAGATAGAAACAAACTCGCATGTAAATCTTAAAAGGAAAATTAGCTAATCTAGCAATGACCCTTAAGAAATAAGCTCAAATAGGCATGAAACCACGAGAATCAATTTTCTAAACAATATCTAAATTACTTTCGAGCATTAAGCCAACATGTCACGAATTAAGCACTTATTAAGCAGCGAAATCAGATCTAAGATTCTAAATAAGCATTTAAACAATTCATTTCTCAACTCAATTAAGAAATAAGCAACACGAAAAGGAAAAGAAAACGAGAGATTAAGCACGAGATAAGCAAACCGAGATATTTAATCAACTTCAAACTAATTTTAATTCTTTATTACATTATGTTTCTGAAATAAGAAAGGTACATTAAGCTGTAAAAATGAAATAAGCTAATACAAAACTAAAAATAAGCTAAAACTAAAAAAACTAACTAACTCCTTCCAAAGTAAGGGGGAGCGATATGTTTAAATAGGAGTATGAGAGGGTGGAATGGTAAATTCCTCCAATCATTTGGTAATTACTCCTCCAATCATTTGCTTTGATTAGTGATCACACGGATTGAGGAAGTAAAATGAATGATCCAGCCGGTGTCCACTCGCCACGTGGTCTAGTAAAGAGCTTCATTTGTACGTAATAGCTACGCCCGTTAGATTATATTTTTCAGAAATTGAAATGAGTTGAAGATATTCCATTTAACCTTACCACGCGGCGCCATGTGATTGGCCTTCAAATTCATGAGTGCTCGGTCACGTGCTCCCATTTGATTTATTTTTGCCTCATGTGACATGATGTCACTTACATCTCAATTTTTCAAAGTTGCAATATTTAGTCGAAATGGAATGAGCTTTATTTTTCATAATGGGCCAAGTTATGGGCTAGTAAGAATATATGCTGGTCCGGCCCATAAAATGGGTTGCGGGCTAGCCCAATAAGATCCAAGGGCACCGTTGGACTCGTATTCTCGCGCTCTTTTCATTCTCGTGCTCGGTTTTGTCCGGTTTTGTCTTTATTTTTGTTCTTTTCTTGATATCCGTACCTGCACATACACAAACACAAAACAAGCATATATTTGCAATTTTATTAAGTTTTTGGTCTTTTGGGTTCATTTTTCAAGGTAAAAAGTATGTATAAACTAGCAAATACCACAAGTTTACATTTATGAGTAGCATAATTGGTGATCCTACTTTTAATTGCAACTCGTGTGGCGGGAAGCCGAGAAAAGTGATGGTATTGAGGTATTCCATTGGGTAAAGCATCTTTGTCTCGCTTGTCTCTCTGCCAATTGGAATAGATTGGTCAATACTTAGGTATGTTTTACTATGACCTTCTATAGAAGAAATTTTTTTAGCATTAACAGCATATGCGGTGTCATTCTTTGGACCCACGATTGCTTTCTCTTGGAGACCTCCTGTAGTTGGTGTCTTGAGCGTGGATTCATTATAGATGAAATCAATGAGTTCTACCATTCTTGTTTCATCAGTAGTTACATAATATTCACGTGGAATTGTAATCCAAGAGTTGTCTGGATTTTCTTCTTCGTCAGGTTTTCCTATTTCACCATTACCTACATTAAGAAGCCATTTGGCAAAAACATCAGACCGCCTACGTTGGTCGTTGTTTAGACCGGATCTAAGTAGTCGCATATTTTCTTTCAAAGTGCAAATCTTGAAGTGCCACCATATGTATGATTCAGCGATGGAAGCATCAATTAGTTCATCTTTTCCAGCTCCTTTTTTTACTGGCAGAGTTTGGCGAAAATCACCTCCTAGTACCACTGTCTTTCCTCCAAATAGAATTTCTGGTGCATTCATCAGGTCTCTAAGCGTTCTGTCTAGGGTTTTAAAACAATGCCTGTCATTCATTAGGGCTTCGTCCTAAATAATCAGATTTGTTTCAACCAATAAGTTACCTAACGAACTTTTCTTTTTCGCGTGGCAAAGAGATTCATCAGTTAATTCTAGAGGAAGTTTAAACCTAGAATGAGCTGTGCGGCCTGCTGGCAAAGACGCGATGCCTGATGAAGCTACTGCCAAAATAATCTTTCCTTAGGATCGAAGGGAACTTATAATTGTCTTCTAAAAGAATGTTTTCCTACTTCCACTGTAACTGTAGACGAATAACAGCTCTTGTTGATTAGTGGCGGATGCATTTATGATCAGATCATAGATTTTTTTCTGATCATGATTCAACTTTGGGACTGAATGAATAACCTTTTTCATTAGCAAATCCCGTTTGTAATTTTTCTCTTCCACAAGCAGTTTATTTTTTAGATCTTCGAGCAGATGCTGTGGAGGAGCCTGTAGACAAAATTTTGTGATAGATTTCCCAAACCCATTTAGTATGGCTTCCAACTCGTATAAAATACACCCTTGTAATTCAATAGTGTTAACATTGTAGTTTGGGATTCCTGTTGCTTTTGATACTTTAGCTGGAATGTCATCACGTATTGTTTGCCAGTGTTTTGTCCACAACTTTCCTGGATCTGCTACGTCACAATATATGAGAATGTAGGCAAAAAGAGTTCTGATTTCGACTGATGATCCTGAGCCAGCTGACTCCTCAAATGCAATATCCCATTCCTTGTTGTCACCAAGCAAACCTAAAGCCTCACATGCAGCCCGGTAAGTTGGCAATATGTGGACGTGGACGGTTCGTACTTCAATCGGTGATTTACATCCTTTCTGGTGACATAGCAGCATCCAGAAGTAGAAGAGGTCGCCTAAGCTTGGATGAACATAAGTTAGTCTTCCAAGTGACTTCTTCGTTCTGATTAGTATTCGGTGCTATCTTTTTGAATCCTTGTACCACATGAACTCTGAAGGAAAATTTAAGTATGTCAAGTGTTTACCATCAGTATGTTCATTGTTCTAGACAAACCATTCTTTAAGTGTTGTGTTCTTTTTTCAGGAAAATTAACAAATTCATCAAGCCTATCTCTTTCGCGAAAACTAACACGCTGCATGTCTTCCAAGTGAGCATTTAGAATTTGCATAGCTGGTTCTCTACTGTGTATTGGAAAATCATAAATTCTCCAAGAAGCTTCAAATGGGCATATGAAATGACCACCAACATAGTCATGGATTTCATCAATTTGGACGCTATTGACAGCTGTGGAAGTAGACGCACCCCCAATTGACTTGCTGACCTTTGCAAGAATACGATCAGGTCCTGTGGAAATATATTAAAAAGGTATTTGATGAGCATACTTCAGCCACAGTACTCAAGATTTATATAGGCTTCAAATGCTAGACTGAGTGAACTATTATATGGAACGACATTGCAATTGTCTAATCTGGATTCACCCTTAATGACATGAATTCCTGTGTCTTTTCTTTGGTAATGCGTGTGCCCATTGCTATTAAAAAATGTTTTTTGATTGTATTGCTTCATAAAATGCTTGTTGCAGGGCCCATTTTGCATACACGCCGCGCCTAAGTTAGCAGCATCGCAAGGTCCATGCATCATCAAGTCTGACACCACTTTATTTCCTCTGGGATCTTCGAGAGGATCATGTATCTCAGCAGAAATTTATTCATTAATCTGCACAATGTCCTATATTTTGTTTTTTGATTCGACCAACAATAGTGTATGACAATGTGGCAAGCCTCTACTTTGAAACTCTATTGTATACAGAACTGTGCAAGCATAAGAATAATCATAGTTAGGTTCTAGTGGTTGTGCAATTTCTAATAAAAAGAGATGAATAGGTTTTGAATAAATGTTAATGAACGATACCTGCAATAACATAGCCAAACGTTTGTACTTCTTTTAGAAATCTGACAAAGTCTTTTACTTTCTGTTCAAAAACTCTGCAAACGATATCTGCTCTATCAGTTGGTGTGAGCCCCGGGCACTGTGACATATATCATTTGATTTTAGGCCACATCACATTACATGTAAACATGATAAAAAAAACTGCGGGTTTCCTAGCGACCGCCAAATTGCGAGTGCATCTAGATAATGGCTATATATGTACCTAGGCCCTCCGATAAAAGTACTCGGTAACATGATCTTCGAGCTAGCAGTTATTCCTTTACGGTCTCCTCTAGTGACATCATCATACAAACCTGATAAGTAGTCTGATCTAAGGTCATTTTGATGCTTGCGTATGTAGTCCAACCGACTTTTTTCAATTGCACAAAAGACTGAAACAACATATTGTTGAAATAGCCTTCCACCTTTAAAGATAAGCCCAAACTCCTTGACTCGTGGGTGGAGCTGGTATTTGTAATATGCATTCATTGTTACCTTTTTGCATTTGCCTCTGTCATCTCGAGGCTTCAACGTCAATTTTGGGTAGAACCCTGGCTCACCGAAGATAAACAATAAAGGACATTTGTAACGACATATATGACTGGTGAAGTTTGTTAATTCTTTGAGGAGGCTCGCCTTTGAATTCAATGATCACGTCAAAATCTTTTCGGCTTCTTGGACCTCTTTTAAACACTATTCCTCCTAGAATGTCAGATGTTGGGAGCTCGTAACCACGCACGCCTGATGTGTGTTTTCCAAGCTTTAAATTTATAATAACTAGAAATACCGATTTTGACTAAAAACACAACATTCGGGCAAGTATACCCTATTCGAGTGTAATATAGGATTAGTTAAGTCCAGGTCATTCCACGAGAATTGAAGTTTTCACAGTTTGTAATTAAGGTGCTAAGGTTAATAAGACTGTCACGGATCAAATTAACCAAAACGTACATAAATTGAATATTGCAAAGAAAGCAATAAAAGGATGATTCAGGCAATGATTAAAGTATGTTTGTTTAGGCAATGAATACTAAGACAATGAAGTGTTAAGGACAGTGTTTACAAGTTTAGAGAATAAAGATTTCACAAGTTACAAATCCTTTGGGCCTTTAAATATAATGAGTGATTATATCGATTAATAACAACAAATCCTTTCGGCCTTTATAAGTTATTATAACCAATATATTAAGTGGAATTATTAAACATATATATATATAAAAGAACCATTTCGGCCTATATTCTTATATAAAATACGTTTTACCAATTCAATAAACACATATCCAAACGCTCCATATCCAAGATCACATATTGCCCAAACAAACACAAGATAACTACTCCATGATCAAAGATGTGGAAAACTAGAAGGGGGGATGAATAGTTTACCGCTTTTTAAATTAATGTTATGCTTGTTTATAAAAATTTAGATTCAACTTTGTGTGATCTTAATATGTGCACTAATGTGTGCTAAAACACACATCGTTTATACCCCGCAAAGCACTACTAATTAGACTAAAAATTCTAAAATATGGATAATTATCTTGCAAATATGTTTGTTTGGTATTTTTATGTCTTGCAGGTAAAAATGATTGAAAACGGAGCAAAAAGGGTAACTACGAGTTCATCGCCATCAAGAGTGCCTATTATTCAAATTCAAGACAAAGTTGTGAAAAGTCCCTGAGCATGCCATTAGAAAGAGTATGGAAAAACAAGTTCGACGGTGTCTGTGGATCTTATTGGGCCAGCCCGTAACCCACTTAGTGGGCCGGACCAGGCCAAATAAGCTAAAGCCTAACGAAAAGCCCTAAAGAAATTAAGATCTAAATTTATTAAGTGGGTCTGTCATCAGCATGACGTCATCGTCACATGATCAAATTAAATCCTAAGCCCTTACGTGAGGGCGCAATATCTTTGGAGGGGCAAGTAAAATATCTCCACGTGGCGGGAGAAAATACCATCTCAATTCAATTCTTGAGTTATAAAAGAAAGATAGCAAAATTGATCCAACAGTCAAAAAATATTGCGTACAAAGGAAGCGGTATAATGGGACACGTGCCCTTCATCGAGTGGATTATGAAGCTGATATTTTCCTGACGATCCGAGGAAGCACACACCGACACCAATCATTGGCTAATTCATTCTCTAATCATTAGGTTAATTTACACAATTACCCCTCCCACTTTGCTATAAAGGGAACACGCTCCCTTCATTTTTGAGCACCTAGGCTTTTAGTTTTCTTAGTTTTAGTTTTAAGTTTTTAGCTTATTTCAATTTTGTAGTAGCTTATTTCTGAATTTCGTGCTTATGTCACAAGCTTATAAAGAAGATGTAATGAAAATGGTTTGAAGTTTGTTGAAGATCTCGTTTTGCTTATCTTTTGCTTAATCATTCGTTTCCTTTTCTTTTTGTGTTAGCTTATTCTATAAGCTGATTTTTCGTGCTTATTTTCGTAGCTTATTATTGTCAAAAGTTCTTAACGACTTATATAATGACTCCTAAAAGCTTTCCAAGCTAATTTGACTCATTCTAAATTGTTTTTAATTACTTTTCGGATTAATAAGCCAGAATAAGCCCGAATATAGCTTATTGTTGTGCTTATATCATTTTAGTTTAATTAGAAGATCCTATTTTATGTTAAGATAAACTTCTAAATAGCTTATTTGGTTTAGAGTGAGATAATATTGCTAGATCAAACTTTTAAGAGCTTATTTGCTTATTAGCTTTGTCGTTTGAATCATTTAAGTGCTTTTAGCTTATTTAGACTTATAGTTGCTGCTTATATTTGCTTATTGATTTACTTTTTAGCTTATCTCGTTTAGTGTTCTACTTATTTAGTCGTTTAGGTTGTTGATCTCAAAATCATTGGCATATTATTAAGGATTGAAGTTTAAGTATCGAATTTGGCTTAATCTTGTTTGCTTAATAAGATCAGTTTGAGCTTATTCGTTTAAGATGGTGATAGAAATAATTGGTACGTGGCTTATTTTGTTAAAAGATTACTAGTGCTTAATCGATTTAAGTGTTTTTCTTTAGGATAGCTTATTTCGATTGAATGAAAAGTGCTGATTCTATAATCGTTTTCGTGGCTTATTCCTGAGTTGTAGCTTTTTCATGTTTGCTTATTGGTTCGGGCTTATTAATTTGGCTTATTCTTGTAATAAGTTTTAACTAGGACACGTTTGGTTAATAAGAGTGATATTGGTCCTTTTGTGTATAGGATTGAGCCATCGGTAAACTAGGTATGAATTGGGCCAGTGTTTGTATTGTGGATTAGGCTTGTGAGTTAATATAGAAATTTCAATTTGGATGTATAAATTGGATTTGGTCTAGTATAAACTTAGGCTGCATTTGGTCTGTGAATTAATCATTGGGCTTTCTAGTGTTATTTGCAAATTGAGATTCATATATACTGTTAACAGTTTGAGTGTTTTTGACTTTTTGGTACCGGTCAACTCACGAGGCGTGTAGCTTAAAGGTTTATTTAGCTAGACCGAATTTGATTATTTGTTTTAGCTAAATAAATCGGGTGGTATTCGTTTAAATTGCGGGTCTTCAATTCGGTTCCATTTTCTATCCTTTTTCAATACAATAGTGTAGCTTAGACTAAAAATGTTTTACTTTGCTTATTTGATCATTATGAGTATCGAGTAGTTTAATTAATGCTTGTTAAGTGAAATTTTGAATTGTGAATTAAGTGTGGATTTGCAAAAGGTTTAATTGATTAATAATTTTGGATTATTTAGATTTGTTGTTTAAATATTTTTAAGCGCAAAATCCGAAAAAAATAGTTAAACTACACATCTAGTAATTAATATCTTTTTAAGAGATTTTTTGTCAATATAAGCCAACGTTGTGAGATAACTATCTTTTCTAAGGATGTTAATTCGTTAATAAACCTTAATTCACACTTAATGAACTTTTCACATCGCTTAGCAAGCATTTGCATCTTTATAATCTTTTAGATCATTTTAGTATGATTCTCGTAGCTTAATTGTTTTAAGTATAATTTTAGTATAATTTTCTTAGTATTAAAGAGTAGTTTTTCAAACCAAAAGCCTTAAAATATAATCAAGCATTATTCTTTGAAATCATAATCGTGATTTGTTTAATTCAAACCTCGTTGGGACTTCGACTCCGAATAGATTGATTATTGTTTGTCCTCAAGTAATTTTCACATCCTACGGGAATTACTTATATATACTATTACTCGACGAGCACGTTTCGTGCGGATCATGCACAATATGAACAATAAGAGTATGTAAGTAAATGACAAGTAAATATGAAAGACAAGAGATAAGAGTTAGAAAGATCAAACCACAACACAAGGATTTATAGTGGTTCGGTAACAAAGCACTTTTTCGCCCTACTCTACTCCCCGAGGACCAAACTCGAGAGTTATCTTCACTATGTCAACAAACTCCCTTTAAGCGGAGAAAACCGTACACAACTTAGCTTACACCAATTTCCGACACAAAGCTAAATGTCGAGTTCTAATCCTATTTAGAACCAATCTATAACAACACAACACACCACTTCACGACAATTCATAACTTGGCTTTACTACACAACTTCACTCTACTTCATAGCTTCTCTTCACTTTACAACTTTACTTTGCTTCACAACTTCACTTCACCAAGACACTACTACGATCACACCAATCTATCACTACATACTAAGATCACCCCGATCTAACTATACTTACAATGATCACAATAATCTACTTGTTGTACACAACTATACCAACTATACTATAACACTTCTTGACTTGGTGATAAGAAGTATTCTCCTCTTACACTTGAGAAGTTAAGCTTGGATCACATGGAAAACAAAGCTTTATGATTAAATGATCAAAGGAAATAAAGGAGTGTATAAACTGATTTAGAACAGAAAGAAAGTGTGTGCAAAAGGTGAGAAAATCAGTGAGGAATATTCCAGTATTTATAGGCACGCTGAGACAAAAAAACACGTAGCAGGTCCCCTTAAAATTAAGGGGGCCGCCCGTTATAATTAAGGGGCCGCCCAAGACTGACGCTCTCTTTTTTGTCTTTTCTGTCTTTTCTGGGGGAGGTGTTTTCTAGAATATTTCTAGCCGTTTTTTGGGTAGAAAATTTGAATTTAAAATATTTATTTGAAAAAAACATTTATTTTAAATCTAAAAATGTTTTTGTAAATAATCTAAAAATGTTTGTGACATTTTTATAGAAAGTGTGAGGTTAAAAAAAACTTCTTTGATCATAAAATACATTAATCATTTGTTTATTCATACCTTTAAGTGATTATTTTTAAAAATTTACTACTAATTACTTGTTTACACTTAATTTTTCATTAATTGTTTTTACATTTTGTGATTATCAAAACGTAGAGAGATCAAAAAATATTTACAATATTTTTAGGCATTATTTCTATCAACAATCTCCCCTTTTTTGATGATAACAAAATCTAAACTCATTAGTTGTAAAATTGTTTTTAAACAAGTATTTAGTGAGTTTTATTTCCATTTATCTCCCTTTTTGTAGAATCAAAAAGGCTTCATCGATGAATATGTGAAGAATCGACGGGATAAACGCTCCCCCTTGATGTATGCTCCCCCTCGTTTGAAGGCACCAAGGAATCGAGCTATTGATAACTTTCCTACAAAACAAGTTAGAAGAACAAGACAACCATTTCTAACATGTAGCAAATAGGAAAAATATTTAAACATGTTGATAATGCTTAACATGTGTCAAGTTATTTATGTAAACCAACAATCACAAATATATATCAACTAGGCTTAACTTTTATTGATATGAAAATTTCAACCAACCAAAAAGAAAGCAAGTGCATAAGAAAAAAAATGAGACTAAAGATCATTCATTTAACATAAAGAATTGTGTATAAAAACACAATCATGCTTACATGAAATAGAAACAATATGCTTGAAGCATATTAGTAGAACATACATAAAATATTAACTACAAATGTCCTAATATTCCTAGAATTCCATAGGACTTGCTTGCAAAAGGTTTGGTTGATAATTATTTGAAAATGGCTAAACATGGTATATATTTAGTTTGGTAAAAGTGATGGTGGTGGTGGTGAGTTGGGTGGTGGAGGTTGTGAAATCATGTATTCAATGTGAGAAAAAATAGATTGGAGTTCATCTCTCAATCCAAAGATAAAAGTACGATTATGAATGCAACACAAACATGAGTCTCCATGTAACGCAAGAAGGTTCCAAGGAATAGGATGACCAAAGATAGGTGGAGAGGGTGATGGAGTATCAAATTGGACATCAAGTGGAGTAATTGGTGAAAGGGTGAGAGTGATGTCCATTGATACATTTTCTTGAGTTAGAGGAGCTAGAGGAACTCTTGGAGGAGGGGATGTTGGTGAGTTTAAGTAACCATTTGGTAATGGTGATGTGGATGAGGTTGGTGATTTGGGTGTGTAGTCAATGAAGGAAGAGGAAGTGCATTTGGTTGATTGTGTTTTTGAGGATGCATTGGAGCACTAGGTGATGAGAGTTGATGTTTAGGTGATGGGGTTTTGCTGTCATCTTGAGTTAAATCCGCAAACAATTGTTTTGGTGGAATGATGTTGATTTTTGATCTTTTAGAAGCTTTAGAAATGGAAGCTCTAGTGGATGCTATGGTGGTTTATGGTGGATGATAGAGGATGAAGAACATAGTAAAGTGGTGATGTGCATTAGGTGGGAATTTATTGGAAGAAGATGGTTTGGAAATAGAATGAGTTTGAGTTAGTTTAGGATTTTCCAAAATCTTTTCAAGCATTCTGGGTAAGGATAGCTGAGGCTAGGTAAAAGTGAGTCAAAAAGGAGAAAGAAACAGTAAAATCCATGAACCAGATGGCTGGTCCCCTTAATTAATGGCCGGCCCCTTATCTTTAAGGGGACCGCCCTTATGAATTAAGGGGGCCTCCCATCTGGTGTTTTTCAGATGACCAAAAATTTGAGTTTTTGCAAAAAATTGTAAGAAAGGTTGTGTTTTGGTGGTCAATTTGCAGCAAGTCCCATGTAAATATGTGCATGAAATCAAGTATATCATGTATGTTTGCAACAAATAAAATAGAACAAGAATGCATAATTATAAAAGCATACTAATCATTCTCAAAGATTAGAGGTCCTAAACAAGCTTAAACAAGTTCAAGTTCTTCGGACAAAGTCGGGTTGTCATCACATAATTAATTAAACATAAACATAAGCATAAGTTCACACAAGATCCTAAACCAATTATTCTATCAAACTAGTTATCACACAACATCTTCACTTCTTTTTCTTGCTGAAGACTCCTCGCAATGCCTTGCCAAATGACTTGAATCCACCTCTAAGTTCCTTATGCATTTGTTGTGTTTGATTAAGCAAGTCGGTTTGACGTTCGAAGAGAAGATCATCATTTTGTTCAGAAGAAGTGGGAATGTCGTATGGTTGGTAATCGAGAGGTCCGAGAGAGTTTAGGTAGGTTGTAGGAGATGGGGTACTAGCACGAGAAGCACCATCATCCTCATCATCATCTCCTTGGTGAGATGAAGATCCACGGTTATGATGGGCGGAGGTTGAAGAGACGGAGTGACGGGCTTTTCCACGATCACTTCGGGGTCGACGGGTTTGTCTCAGAGCAAGTGGACGCATGACTCGTTCAACGACATCGTAGATGCCATTGTCAAGATGAGGGTAAAGTTCCATGACATGTCGAAAGAGACGTGTCAAGAACATACCATAAGGAAGATGGGCTTTAGGAGTCGCTCGTGCACTTTCAATTCTTTTGACAAAGAAATAGGCAAGATTATATTGTTGCTCGGCTAGAATACAATATAATATATGAGCAAGGCAAGCCGGGAGATGGTCCCGGTGTCCTCCTAGTCCGAACACATTTTCATAAATGAGTTCGTTCCATCTTTTCAAGTCTTGTCTAAGCTCTTTGGTCAAAACTTGATTTGGAGAAAGAATGACGTTTTTGTTTTTGATTTTGCGGTTAGAGTCAATACGTTGAAATTGAAGAAATTGATGAATTTCTTCAGGAGTAGGGAGGTCGGTATGATATGGTCCTTCAGTGTCTTGGGAGTATGCAAGAGCACCAAGATCCCATTCGTTTGTGAATACGGCTTGACCAGTGAATGGGATTCTGAGGATTTGACCGAATTGTTGGAGAGAAAGAGTGATGAATTCGTTTTGAATCATGAAGGAGATAAGAATGACGCCAGAGTCATCCTTTTTAAGAGTGACTTGACTATAAAAGTCTAGGATGAAACGAGAGACAATTGGCTCATTGATTTCGTAGAGACAATTGAGACGAATGTTAGAAAAACAATAGACGAATGTTATAGATTTTTATATATATTAGATATATTTTAGTTTTTGTTATATATATATATATATATATATATATATATATATATATAATAAGGATAAATAGATAAAAAAAAATTAGATAGATAGAGTGCGGCGTACTTTAGAAAAAGTGCGCCGGCTTTTCTATAAATTTTGCTTTTTTTGTTTTTTTTAATAAACTAAATATGAACAAATTTACAAGGTAATACAATCAGATGATTATAAATCCTTACAAACGCGGTTTTGGGTGTTGGTTTTGGTTTTTTGAAATCAGATTCTATTTGTGAAAATTTGTAGAAAGTGCGGCATACTTGGATAAAATGCGGCGTACTTTTTGGGTTTTCAGAAAAACCGGTGTACAAATATAATGTGCGACGTACTTCCTTAAGAAAAAATGACTTTTTGGTTCAGTTTGCCAAAAAACTGTACGGTGAATTTGTAAATTTTGTATTGCAAAACAATAAATAACTTGAGGAGAAACAAAATAGCACCAAAATCAAACAAACAAACTGATAACAACTTAAATAATTCCCCGGCACCGGCGCCAAAAACTTGATGTGTGTTTTCCAAGCTTTAAATTTATAATAAATAGAAATACCGATTTTGATTAAAAACACAACATTCGGCCTATATTCTTGTATAAAATACGTTTTACCAATTCAATAAACACATATCCAAACGCTCCATATCAAAGATCACATATTGCCCAAACAAACACAAGATGACTACTCCATGATCAAAGAAGTAACAAAAAACATTATGAACTCAAGCAATTCAATAATAATCATATTCCAAGGATAAACAAGATTATACTAAATTCCAAGAGCAAATAATGGTGATTTCACAAGAATTTCCCAAGAACACTTTATTATATTCAAAGTAAAACCTAAAAACTATGAACAATTATGTCACAATCGCTTATAGATTCGAATTACACATCACTAACACCTCCTTGGATGGATCAAAATCTGGGAATTGATGGTGAAGAGTGATGGTAGTCGATGGTGGTGATGGTGGTTTGAAGGGGTGTTTGGATCCTTGGTTTGTCAAGCCAAGATCACCAAAAATCCCTATTTTAAGTGTTCTAAATGAATTAGAATGATTTATGTGAGAGTGTGTGGAATGAGAAAGCCAAGGAGGGTATTTATAAGCTGTTCAGGGGCCAAAAACCAATGCACAAACTTATTTATGCGCCGCACTTCGGGAGTTAATGCACACTTCATTTAATTGCCTTTAATTTTCTCTACGGCCTCAAAAGTGCGCCGCATTTTGGCCAAAACGGCCGCACTTTAGGGCATTTTCAATTCGTGGCTTTTTGTGAGGTTGTAAATAATTAAATTCTCTTCGCGTGGCCGCTTGAACCAACTAAAACGGAGTTTGTATGAACGAGTTATGCCAAAACAGTGAACAAGTGTTAAGAGATCATTAACTTAAGTTATTTCTTTGTTTAAGCTTTAATTCTTCGTGTAATCTTTCGTATTCTTCCACGACACGTACCTAGAACATATAATAGCAAATATACTTGATTAAGTACCGAAAGTTCACTAGAAATGATCAAATATATATAAATAATGCCATTAAAAAGATGTATAATTAAGGTGTTATCAATGCCGCCCATATTGTAAAGCCTAATCTTAAACCCTAGTATTTCGCCGTCATTGCATCTGTCTCGTGCAGTTCTAAACAATTATGCCAAACCATTATGCTCATCAAGAACGTGTATCAAACCTTCGACAATATCTGGATTGAGTGTTCCTTCATTTGGCCGTCCAAAGTGATGCATTCTGTTATTCAGCTCATCTTATGTATCGTATATATATAGCTATAGAAAACATGGATGGTAACCTTCCACTAGGCAAAGAGATCCAATCCAGTGATAGATTTGGCCATATATCTTAAAAATCGGGTCCTTTTCCCCTGTTTACAGAGTCATCTATTTTTGCCCCAAATGACGTCATTGAAAACATCTGATTATATGCTCGAATATACTCCATAAAGTGGTTATTCCTGAGAAATTATTGAATCAAGGCTGGGGGATCAGGTTCCAAATGCATGTATATCTTCCCTCCTCCATAACATAGATGGTATTCAGCATGCCTACTATAATGACTACCTTCCAGTCGTTCATTATACCAAAATAAACACATGCAATGGTGACATTGTTGGTCACAGTCACCTAAATCCATATAAGGCGGCCTGCGATATGAAAAAATCACTGAATATCTTAGAAAATAGATATATAAGTTGGCACAATTTGTAACATTAACATGTGGTAAAAAGGAGAAAAACAAAGGAAAAAATAAAAAAATTATACCTTGTCTATGTTCTGGGTTAGGTCTGATAATTTGACTGTTAACAGGTGGGTGATTTCTGTTCATGGGAGTCCTTTTGGAAGTTGATATCAATCGCCTTTTTGTGTTTTTGCTAGACGAAGCTTCTTTAGACATCGCAGTTGGTAAAGAGTGTGCAATTTTCTTCTGTGAACATTAGTACTTAAGTTTTTGTTGGTGGCATTCACTGTGGACAAAAAAAACATGTATGTTTAAAACTATTAACCTAACTCATATCTTGGGTATAGATTTACAAAAAACATAAAAAAAGTTTGTTAGAAGAAGGCATTACCTTCATTGTGTTTAGATCTTGTATGACCACGTGAAAGTTCTACAGGGAGATCATTTAGTGGCCTATTTTCCTGCCTGCTATTTGGCAAGCTTATAATTTCTGCTCTAATAACACAGTCTTTAACATCCAGGCATAAATCGGCGTGGTTAAATGGTGTTACGGGTAGTTATCAAATGATGTCATGTTCAGCCCTTGACAAAAAAAAGGCAAAATGCTCATGTGCATGATCTGTTATAACCTTTTTAATAGTTGGTTCTATTATATGTTTTACAGAACCTAATTGAAAGTTACGACTATACATACTTAAAAAAAGTTAGGTAGGTTTGAAAAGTAAAGATGTATACATGTATGAAAGCCAGATATGCTCTTGTTTCTAAAACGATCAAAGATTATGGATAAAGGCACAATTGCTCAGTCAGTGGTGTAGAAATGTTGTTAAGAATGGGTTGGCAACCTCTCACCACTATTAGGAATGTTTAACTGGCCCATTTTCAGACACCTTCTTCCATTTGTATTGACACTGGTGGTTTGAACATCGAATGCTGGTATATGGTGGCTCTAAATACGCGCAAGTGTAAAATATGTAGTTGATATTATTGCCCCGCCCCTACAAAAAAGAGAGATAAAGAAGTTAGATCATCAAAAGTCCATACTACCTAGCTGATAGCATATATCTTTCACATACACACTACACAAAATAAGAAATTATATAGAGAGAATGAGAGTTTTTGAAAGAGAAAGAAGAAGATAGAAAATTGAGAGAAAAAGGAGAAGGATAGTAACTTCACTAAGAACTATCCTTTTTCAATACAATAGTGTAGCTTAGACTAAAAATGTTTTACTTTGCTTATTTGATCATTATGAGTATCGAGTAGTTTAATTAATGCTTGTTAAGTGAAATTTTGAATTGTGAATTAAGTGTGGATTTGCAAAAGGTTTAATTGATTAATAATTTTGGATTATTTAGATTTGTTGTTTAAATATTTTTAAGGGCAAAATCCAAAAAAAAAAGTTAAACTACACATCTAGTCATTAATATCTTTTTAAGAGATTTTTGTCAATATAAGCCAACATTGTGAGATAACTATCTTTTCTGACGTTAATTCCTTAATAAACCTTAATTCACACTTAATGAACTTTTCACATCGCTTAGCAAACATTTGTATCTTTATAATCTTTTAGATCATTTTAGTATGATTCTCGTAACTTAATTGTTTTAAGTATAATTTTAGTATAATTTTCTTAGTATTAAAGAGTAGTTTTTCAAACCAAAAGCCTTAAAAGATAATCAAGCATTATTCTTTGTAATCATAATCGTGATTTATTCAATTCAAACCTCGTTGGGACTTCGACTCCAAAAAGATTGATTATTGTTTGTCCTCAAGCAATTTTCACATCCTACGGGAATTACTTATATATATTATTACTCGACGAGCACGTTTCGTGCGGATCATGCACAATATGAACAATAAGAGTATGTAAGTAAATGACAAGTAAATATGAAAGACAAGAGATAAGAGTTAGAAAGATCAAACCACAACACAAGGATTTATAGTGGTTCGGTAACAAAGCACTTTTTCGCCCTACTCTACTCCCCGAGGACCAAACTCGAGAGTTATCTTCACTATGTCAACAAACTCCCTTTAAGCGGAGAAAACCGTACACAACTTAGCTTACACCAATTTCCACGACATAAAGTCTAAATGTGACTGTTTCTAATCATATTAAGATCCTATCTATAACAAACACAACACACCACATTCACGACAATTATAACTTGGCTTATAAACAACTTCACTTACTTCATTGCTTCTCTTCTACTTTACAACTATACATTAGCTTCACAACTTCACTTCTCCATAGGACACTACTACGATCACACCAATCTATCACTACATACTAAGATCACCCCGATCTAACTATACTTACAATGATCACAATAATCTACTTGTTGTACACAACTATGATACACACCTTCACAATATACACAAATGATTTATGATATATAACACAACTACACAACTATACCAACTATACTATAACACTTCTTGACTTGGTGATAAGAAGTATTCTCCTCTTACACTTGAGAAGTTAAGCTTGGATCACATGGAAAACAAAGCTTTATGATTAAATGATCAAAGGAAATAAAGGAGTGTATAAACTGATTTAGAACAGAAAGAAAGTGTGTGCAAAAGGTGAGAAAATCAGTGAGGAATATTCCAGTATTTATAGGCACGCTGAGACAAAAAAACACGTAGCAGGTCCCCTTTAAAATTAAGGGACGACCCGTTATAATTAAAGGGGCCGACCTATAGGACTTGACGACTTCTGTTTTGTCTTTTCTGTCTTTTCTGGGGGAGGTGTTTTCTAGAATATTTCTAGCCGTTTTTTGGGTAGAAAATTTGAATTTAAAATATTTATTTGAAAAAAACATTTATTTTAAATCTAAAAATGTTTTTGTAAATAATCTAAAAATGTTGTTGAATTTTTATAAGAATGTTGAGGTTAAAAAAACTTCTTTGATTACATAAAATATCCTTTAATATTAGTTTTTATTCATACCTTTAAGTGATTATTTTTAAAAATTTACTATTAATTACTTGTTTACACTTAATTTTCATTAATTGTTTTTTACATTTGGTGTATTATCAAATCGTCGGTAGAGAGATCAAAAAATATTTACAATATTTTTAGGCATTATTTCTATCAACAATCTCCCCTTTTTTGATGATAACAAAATCTAAACTCATTAGTTGTAAAATTGTTTTTAAACAAGTATTTAGTGAGTTTTATTTCCATTTATCTCCCTTTTTGTAGAATCAAAAAGGCTTCATCGATGAATATGTGAAGAATCGACGGGATAAACGCTCCCCCTTGATGTATGCTCCCCCTCGTTTGAAGGCACCAAGGAATCGAGCTATTGATACTTTTTCTACAAAACAAGTTAGAAGAACAAGACAACCATTTCTAACATGTAGCAAATAGGAAAAATATTTAAACATGTTGATAATGCTTAACATGTGTCAAGTTATTTATGTAAACCAACAATCACAAATATATATCAACTAGGCTTAACTTTTATTGATATGAAAATTTCAACCAACCAAAAAGAAAGCAAGTGCATAAGAAAAAAAATGAGACTAAAGATCATTCATTTAACATAAAGAATTGTGTATAAAAACACAATCATGCTTACATGAAATAGAAACAATATGCTTGAAGCATATTAGTAGAACATACATAAAATATTAACTATAAATGTCCTAATATTCCTAGAATTCCATAGGACTTGCTTGCAAAAAGGTTTGGTTGATAATTATTTGAAAATGGCTAAACAATGGGCATTATTTAGTTTGGTAAAAGTGATCGGTGGTCGTGGTTGAGTTGGTGGTGGAGGTTGTGAATCATGTCATTCAAGTTGAGATAAATAGATTGGAGTTCATCTCTCAATCCAAAGATAAAAGTACGATTATGAATGCAACACAAACATGAGTCTCCATGTAACGCAAGAAGGTTCCAAGGAATAGGATGACCAAAGATAGGTGGAAGAGGGTTGATGGTTGTAATCCAAATTGGACATCAAGTGGTAGTAATTGGTGAAAGAGTGAGAGTGTGTCCATTGATATATTTTCTTGAAGTTAGAGGAGCTTCTTGAGGATAAACTCTTGGAGGAGGGGATGTTGGTGGAGTTTATAGAACCATTTGGTAATGGTGATTGTGGATTGATGAGGTTTGGTGATTTGGGTGTGTAGGTCAATGAATGGATGAGGACAGTGCATTGGGTGATTGTTGTTTTTTGAGATTGATTGGAGCACTAGGGGATGACGTGTGATGTTTAGGTGATGGGGTTTTGCTGTCATCTTGAGTTAAATCCGCAAACAATTGTTTTGGTGGAATGATGTTGATTTTTGATCTTTTAGAAGCTTTAGAAATGGAAGCTCTAGTGGATGCTATGGTGGTTTATGGTGGATGATAGAGGATGAAGAACATAGTAAAGTGGTGATGTGCATTAGGTGGGAATTTATTGGAAGAAGATGGTTTGGAAATAGAATGAGTTTGAGTTAGTTTAGGATTTTCCAAAATCTTTTCAAGCATTCTGGGTAAGGATAGCTGAGGCTAGGTAAAAGTGAGTCAAAAAGGAGAAAGAAACAGTGAAATCCATGAACCAGATGGCTGGTCCCCTTAATTAATGGCCGGCCCCTTATCTTTAAGGGGACCGCCCTTATGAATTAAGGGGGCCTCCCATCTGGTGTTTTTCAGATGACCAAAAATTTGAGTTTTTGCAAAAAATTGTAAGAAAGGTTGTGTTTTGGTGGTCAATTTGCAGCAAGTCCCATGTAAATATGTGCATGAAATCAAGTATATCATGTATGTTTGCAACAAATAAAAATCGAACAAGTATGCTATAATTATTAAATGCATAATAAATCATTCTAAAGGATAGATGGTCCTAAACAAGCTTAAACAAGTTCAAGTTCTTCGGACAAAGTCGGGTTGTCATCACATAATTAATTAAACATAAACATAAGCATAAGTTCACACAAGATCCTAAACCAATTATTCTATCAAACTAGTTATCACACAACATCTTCACTTCTTTTTCTTGCTGAAGACTCCTCACAATGCATTGCCAAATGACTTGAATCCACCTCTAAGTTCCTTATGCATTTGTTGTGTTTGATTAAGTAAGTCGGTTTGACGTTCGAAGAGAAGATCGTCATTTTGTTCAGAATAAGTGGGAACATCATATTGTTGGTAATCGAGAGGTCCGAGAGAGTTTAGGTAGGTTGTAGGAGATGGGGTACAAGCACGAGAAGCACCATCATCCTCATCATCATCTCCTTGGTGAGATGAAGATCCACGGTTATGATAGGCGGAGGTTGAAAAGACGGAGTGACAGGCTTTTCCACGATCACTTAAGGGTCGACGGGTTTGTCTCAGAGCAAGTGGACGCATGACTCGTTTAACGACATCGTAGATGCCATTGTCAAGATGAGGGTAAAGTTCCATCACATGTCGAAAGAGACGTGTCAAGAACATACCATAAGGAAGATGGGCTTTAGGAGTTGCTCGTGCACTTTCAATTCTTTTAACAAAGAATTAGGCAAGATTATATTGTTGTTCGGATAGAATACAATATAATATATGAGCAAGGCAAGCCGGGAGATGGTCTCGGTGTCCTCCTAGTCCGAACACATTTTCATAAATGAATTCGTTCCATCTTTTTAAGTCTTGTCTAAGCTCTCTGGTTAAAACTTGATTTGAAGAAAGAATAACGTTTTTGTTTTTGATTTTGCGGTTAGAGTCAGTACGTTGAAATTGAAGAAATTGATAAATTTCTTCAGGAGTAGGGAGGTCGGTATGATATGGTCCTTTAAGTGCTTGAGTTGCAGGAGCATCAATGTTCCCATTGTTTGTGAATACCGGGGGGGGGGGGCTTTAACTAGTGAATGGATTAATGAGGATTTGACCGAATTGTTGGAGAGAAAGAGTGATGAATTCGTTTCTTGAATCATTGAGGAGATAAGAAGACGCAGAGTAATCCTTTTTAGTGTGACTTGACTTATAAAGTCTAGGATGAAACGAGAGTGTGACAATTGGTCATTGATTTCAGTAAGCAGAGACATGTGACGAATGTTAAAAAACAATAGACGAATGTATAGATTTTTTTATATTTCAGATTTATTTTAGTTTTTGTTATATATATAGATCATTTATTTTATATATTATATATATAATAAGGATAAATAGATAAAAATATAATAATTAGATAGATAGAGTGCGGCGTACTTTAGAAAAAGTGCGCCGGCTTTTCTATAAATTTTGCTTTTTTTGTTTTTTTTAATAAACTAAATATGAACAAATGTACAAGGTAATACAATCAGATGATTATAAATCCTTACAAACGCGGTTTTGGGTGTTGGTTTTGGTTTTTTGAAATCAGATTTACTTGTGTAAAATTGTAGGAAAGTGCGGCAACTGGATAAATGCGGCGTACTTTTTGGGTTTTCAGCGAAAAACGGTGTACAAATTTAATGTGCGAGTACTTCTTAAGAAAAATGACTTTTTTGGTTCAGTTTGCCAAAAAAACTGTACGGTGGAAATTTGTAAATTTTAGTTTTGACAAAACAATAAATAACTTGGGAGAAACAATATAGCAACCAATATATCAAACAAAACAACTGAATTGTTAAAATTAAATAATTCCCCCTGGGCACGGCGCCATTAAACTTGATGGTTGTGTTTTCCAAGCTTTAAATTTATTAATAAAATTGTCAATAACGATTTTGATTATAAAACAACATTCGGCCTATTTTCTTGTATAATAAATCGTTTTACCAATTCAATAAACACATATCCAAACGCTCCATATCAAAGATCACATATTGCCCAAACAAACACAAGATGACTACTCCATGATCAAAGAAGTAACAAAAAACATTATGAACTCAAGCAATTCAATAATAATCATATTCCAAGGATAAACAAGATTATACTAAATTCCAAGAGCAAATAATGGTGATTTCACAAGAATTTCCCAAGAACACTTTATTATATTCAATGTAGATCCTAAAATCTTATGGAACAATTATGTCACAATCGCTTATAGATTCGAATTACACATCACTAACACCTCCTTGGATGGATCAAAATTTGGGAATTGATGGTGAAGAGTGATGGTAGTCGATGGTGGTGATGGTGGTTTGAAGGGGTGTTTGGATCCTTGGTTTGTCAAGCCAAGATCACCAAAAATCCCTATTTTAAGTGTTCTAAATGAATTAGAATGATTTATGTGAGAGTGTGTGGAATGAGAAAGCTAAGGAGGGTATTTATAAGCTGTTCAGGGGCCAAAAACCAATGCACAAACTTATTTATGCGCCGCACTTCGGGAGTTAATGCACACTTCATTTAATTGCCTTTAATTTTCTCCACCGCCTCAAAAGTGCGCCGCATTTTGGCCAAAACGGCCGCACTTTAGGGCATTTTCAATTCGTGGCTTTTTGTGAGGTTGTAAATAATTAAATTCTCTTCGCGTGGCCGCGTTGAACCAATAAAACGGGATAAGGGGGTTTTTTTTTTTTTTTTTGTATGAACTCGAGTTATGCCATATTAAACAGTGAACAAGTGTTAAGAGATCATTAACTTAAGTTATTTCTTTGTTTAAGCTTTAATTCTTCGTGTAATCTTTCGTATTCTTCCACGACACGTACCTAGAACATATAATAGCAAATATACTTGATTAAGTACCGAAAGTTCATACAGAAATGATCAAATATATATAATTTAATGCCATTTAAAAAAGATGTTATAATGAAGGTGTTATCATGCGCCGATATTGTAAAGCCTAATCTTCTAACCTAGTATTTCGCCGTCATTGCATTTGTCTGTGCAGTTCTAACAATTATCGCCAAACCATTTATGATAATCAGAACGTGTATCCAAACCTTCCGACTATATCTGGATTGCAGGTGTTCCTTCATTCTGGCCGTTCCAAGTGATGCATTTCTCGTTCATTTAGCCTCATAGTATGTATCGTATATATATAGCTATAGAAAAAACATGGATGGTTAACCTTCCATAGGCAAAAAGAGCTTCCAATCAGTGATAGATTTGGCCAATATTTCTTAAGTACCGGGGTTCCTTTTCCTCTGTTTACAGAGTCATCTATTTTTGCCCAAATGACGTCACTTGAAACTACACTCTGATTTATGCTCGATATACTCCATAAAGTGGTCACTATTCCTAGTATTTATTGAATCATGGATGGGGATCACGGTTCCAATTGCATGTATATCTTCCCTCCTCCATAACATAGATGGTATTCAGCATGCCTACTATAACGACTACCTTTCAGTCGTTCATTATACCAAAATAAACACATGCAATGGTGACATTGTTGGTCACAGTCACCTAAATCCATATAAGGCGGCCTGCGATATGAAAAAATCACTGAATATCTTAGAAAATAGATATATAAGTTGGCACAATTTGTAACATTAACATGTGGTAAAAAGGAGAAAAACAAAGGAAAAAATAAAAAAATTATACCTTGTCTATGTTCTGGGTTAGGTCTGATAATTTGACTGTTAACAGGTGGGTGATTTCTGTTCATGGGAGTCCTTTTGGATAGTTGATAATCATCGCCTTTTTTGTGTTTTTGTCTAGACGATAAGCATTACTTTTAGACATCGCAGTGGTTAAGTTATCGTGTGCAAGTTTCTTCTTAAGTGGAACATTAGTACTTAAGTTTTTGTTGGTGGCATTCACTGTGGACAAAAAAAACATGTATGTTTAAAACTATTAACCTAACTCATATCTTGGGTATAGATTTACAAAAAACATAAAAAAAGTTTGTTAGAAGAAGGCATTACCTTCATTGTGTTTAGATCTTGTATGACCACGTGAAAGTTCTACAGGGAGATCATTTAGTGGCCTATTTTCCTGCCTGCTATTTGGCAAGCTTATAATTTCTGCTCTAATAACACAGTCTTTAACATCCAGGCATAAATCGACGTGGTTAAATGGTGTTACGGGTAGTTATCAAATGATGTCATGTTCAGCCCTTGACAAAAAAAAGGCAAAATGCTCATGTGCATGATCTGTTATAACCTTTTTAATAGTTGGTTCTATTATATGTTTTACAGAACCTAATTGAAAGTTACGACTATACATACTTAAAAAAAGTTAGGTAGGTTTGAAAAGTAAAGATGTATACATGTATGAAAGCCAGATATGCTCTTGTTTCTAAAACGATCAAAGATTATGGATAAGGCACAATTGCTCAGTCAGTGGTGTAGAAATGTTGTTAAGAATGGGTTGGCAACCTCTCACCACTATTAGGAATGTTTAACTGGCCCATTTTCAGACACCTTCTTCCATTTGTATTGACACTGGTGGTTTGAACATCGAATGCTGGTATATGGTGGCTCTAAATACGCGCAAGTGTTCTAAAATATGTAGTGTTATTATTGCCCAAGCCATCTATCTAAAAAGAGAGATAAAGAAGTTAGATCATCAAAAGTCCATACTACCTAGCTGATAGCATATATCTTTCACATAAACAAGTTGTTAGCCTATATCTTTCACATATTAACACACGAAATATAAGAGATTTTAGAGAGAGAGAAGTTTACAGAGAGAAAGAGGAAGAGAGAAAAGATTGTGACTTCACTAAGAAAGAAATGAGAAGCAACACCCTTCACTTTGTGAGGTAAAGGGTATTTATAATACAAGAGGTAGTTTGAACCATAGTTGGTTCGTTTGGACTCTATGAGCCGTTTACATGGGCTTTAGCCTGACACTAAGGCCCAATTAGCCTAAAAGACATTCCTGTAAACTATGTTTTCCTATACAAGGCTCGGGAATATAATGACCATCACTTTACATAAAAACACGGCTAACAATCTCCCCCTAAGGGGTGGTCATTGAATTGTGGATCACTTCTTGTGACGTCTTGAGTCTTAGAGCCTTGTGTTCTTAGGAATCCTTTTTGAAGATCCTTTTGCATGCTTGTGATCTTGGATCTTGATCTTAAACTTGATATCTTTAGACAAAATTCTTACATCACGGTCTTTGGCCTTGATTTGTCTTGACTCCTGAGATCTTTAAATCTTTATCCTTGAATCTTTATGCCACCTTGCGATCTTGTGTCTCCACCCTCATGCTTAAGGTCTTGAAAGCTTGCTAACAATCTCCCTCAATATTTTCTTTGACATGATTACTTGTACCACATAATGGAAGGAGTAGTACTTGATCCACTTGTACGATATATCTTTGTTATTGTTCGGCAATCTTGTCGATAATGTTCTTTTGAGAAAGTGCTTGTACATCAGAGATTGCGAAAGAATTTGACTATAAAAACCCGTAATTTTCATCAATGTAATTATCCATCTATTAAATTAGATGCACTGTAATATCCATCTATTATATATATCACCTTTTTACAGGGAAAATTTTGCTTTATCTCATTATGCAACGTAACTTGCATCTCTAAAGTAAATGAGCTCACGCAACCTCCACCAATACCATCTATATCTATGTTTATATCATGTAAACATCCTAATGTTAACAGTATTGACTATATTGTACAATATTTGTACATGTGATTAGGTGGTTCAATTGTAAAAGAAACCTCCTTGACAGGATTTCCAGCTCAATAGTATTCGATCCTCTAACGTGGTTTACATTTGATCACAGTACTTGCTTGTTCTAATTACCGGGAAAACGTTAAAGGAGACACAACGGCAAGAGTGAATCAGATAGTTACTATCTTTAATTGACGTTCATCAATTCATATAGCTGGTGACCAGCGATATCCAGTTGACACAAGCTGGATTTAGTTTGTAATGAGATCTCGCATAGTCTCTCCCTACCAGAGAGTGTTTGATGTTGGCTCAAGAGAGATGAAGGATTTCCATCATCACTGTGAATACTAAAGAGTATCACTCTGATGTTCTGGCAATTATCACAAGGATAATGCGTAGGACTTATTGATACCTGGTATGTGCTTAATTACACATACCTTTTACCTAATTAAACAAGCTAAAATGACCAATAATGACCAAAAAACGGACATAAAATGCCAAATATATGCTTGTTTTGCTTTGTATACTGTGCAGGTAACGGATATTCACTAAAGGACAAAAAAACCAAAACCAAAATGACAAAACGAGCTCGAGAATGTAATAGAGCGTAAAAGTCAAAGTCAAGAGTCATAGTTAAATAGTCAAAAAGTCAAAGACCCAAAGCCAAAACTGTAGGAAAATCTTAAATGGGCCAACCCGCACCAAAGTTCAATGGGTCGGGTCAGCCATGACTTCATTGAAGATTAAGTTTAGAGAAGCCCAAATTCCAAAAACCATTAAATCCGGCCCAGCCATATGGCTGTTAAATCCTTTACACAGTTAGTCCTTAAGGACTAACATTGCTAGTCCTTAGGGACTAACAAAGTTAGCCCTTATAACCTTTTACCCTTTGCACCCTTAGCCCTTATCCTAACCCCGTTAACCTAAATCATATCAAACCTTTTCCCACTACTACTATTCATCATCCCTGTCACTCTCACCTCGACCCTTGCACCCCAAAACAAACCCATCACTCTCACCTTCAACCCCACTCCACAAACAGCCAATTCCACCTTGGCAATCCCATGTGTTCTTATGCGCGTATGAATACAATGACAAAGATTTCAAGGGCTGTGATCATACAACTTAGAGACAAGATATTGAAGGCTTTATGATGCTTTCTGCAAGCGCCACTCTTCAACACAACCTCTTCACTCCAACAAAGCACAGCAAATTGAAATGCTTGTGATCAGCTATTATAATTGCGTGTTGTTTCATCGCACATTGGGGAGAGTTGTTTATAAATATAGCCTTTTTTTTGTATTTTTACATGCACTACTCTTTTAAGTCAGCTTTATCGCGTTTTTTTCTTTTAAGTATTGTAAAACGTTTTTAAGATTAATGAAATTTTTAGTTTATGCAAATTCCTGTTTTTAAGTATTAAGTGAATGTTATGCTTTTGAAATGTTCTAATTAGATCTTATAATACCTTTTTTAATCTGTTTTCTATGACATTTCAATCTGTTATGTGTTTTAGGTTTGTTTCAATCAACAATTCCACTCCTCAAATATGTAACACAGACCTATAGATGTTTATGCCAAAACTTGGAAGGGCTTATGGGTGTTATCCAAACTTTTTCTTTGATATGCTGGAGCGTGGTGACCAAGTTTATATGAGCTTTGTGCCCTTGTTTAGAGCAAAGGTCTTGTAAGTTTCATTTTTCAAGTTTTTAGCTTATTTTACTGTTTGCTTATTTTAGTACTTATTTATTGCTTATTACTGCTTATTTCTACTTATTATTATTGTTTGTTGCTTATTTATGCTTGCTTGTAGTTTAGATATCATTTGTTCATGTTTTAGTATAAAAGTGAAGACTGTCAAGGGTTAGCACTCTTAAAAAAGCTTAATTCTTTATTTGCTTTTTTAAGTACTTATTGCTTAATATAGCTTATATTTGTTGTAATGGTTAGATGTTTCATAGAAACTTAAGTCTTAAAAATTAGTTTAAAATCAGTATAAAAATGGTTAATGAACTTAAAGGGGTGTTTGGGTTAATGAGGTAAACTGGTCAATTGCTCGTTTAAATTACTTTGCGATCACCACAGCACTTTAACACTCTCTTTTTAAGTATTTTAATCAGATTTAAAGACCCTGTAAAGTGTATAAAAGGAACACCAAGTTTTAAGGTGTCTTGTACATGTTCCTTGAATCTGTGTTTTTAAAATTTGTTCAAACTTGTTTTGTTGTTTGCTGTATTTATGCTTACAAGTGTTTGAAGGAGAGCAATGTTTACGAGCTTCATTTGTGTCTCAAAATTTAGTAGACAGCAGTTGGGGTCAATTGCACTTTAGTCTCAGTGGATTTTTACGATATACTTCTCTCTCTTTGTTCAAGTATATGTTTTACGTTTTTTAAAAACGAGCCATTTTTCCAATTATATTTTTTACGCGCGCATGTTAAAAATACCTGTTCTAGGGTCCGAATGTGTTTGCATCAGTCATTGTAATCGTTGATGCTTCTTTTGGTATTTTTACTTTCTTTAACTAGTTAATTTAGGCATGAAATAGTTATTTGTCTTTTAAAAAGAAATCCAAAAAATGAGTGCCAATTTGTAAAAAAGTAGGCTTTTTCTTTTAGCCTTTTTCATAGCTTATATGTGTTTCAAACTGCTTATTCTTTGCTGATTCTTGAAGCTTATAGTATAAAGTTGCTTTTCATATAGGTCATTAAGCCATAAGGATAGCTTAAGGCTTTTAAAAATTAGCTTAAAAGTAGTAAGTTAACCTGCTTATCTGTCTTATAAGTGCTTTCTGTCTTAAAGCTTTTAAGTCCTTTTCAGCTTATTTTCTTTGTTTATTTTTAATCCTATTTGCTTATTAGGTCTAGGGCTTCATTTGTTTTTAGCTTATTTGTTTTTATGAGTGCTTATTGGGTCTAAACAAGCCACACAGTTTAGCCTATATGTCACTTAGTTTAAAAAAAAGCCAAAACTGTCATGATTAATTAGCTTATTACTAGCTTATTTTCAAGTCTTATAAAAAGTTCCTTTTTTAAAGATTTCCATTTTTGCTTATTTTATAACTTTTTAAAAAGAAAAATAAAAAAAAATGTTTCATAAAAAAAGAGGGGTCACAGGGGCTCGAAATTTGACCTCCTTCATCACCCAAACAAATTTACATCACACTCTCTACAACTGCCTTGGGTCTTTTTTGTTTATTACTCCACACTACTTTTCTTTTATACACATTTTAAGCGCATATTAAGCGTTTTGAGCCCTTGTTGCTGTTTTACAGCTTATTGCTCGAATAAGCTGTCTCTGGACCCATTTTATTTGTAGTCCTAGAGCTTAGAATTGTTGCTAAAGGTGCTTTTTCTGGTGTTTTTCATAATTTTTCAAATTAGTTTAGTATTTTTAATTAAAACAGTTTTTAATTCATAATAAATAATATAAAAGTCAAAAAAATATAATTCTTTTTTTAAAATTTTCTTTTATCATTTAGGACTTTTAAAAATTAAATTTGCATTTTTAGGGTTAAAATTTGATAAATTAGGTTTTAGAGTCGCGTTTTTAATTCCCGTATCGTTTTTGGTTTAAATCTTTAATTGCTTTCATTTTTAGCTTGCTTTTTATTTGTTCTTGCATGTTATTTGTAGAATTAGAATCCAAATCAAAATTTAATTATTTAAACACGCGATCACGAACTTAAACTCGATTCTCAATTCACGCCTCGTCGGGAAACGACCCGGGAAGGTTTTGGATTTTACTTTGGATAAAAGTAATCTTAAAAGCCATACGGAATACTTACTCTCTCTTCTTAATTGATATTTTAATTATATATTATATATATGTATTAAGCAATTATTACTATATATATAAGTATAATTTTAAGAATCGATTTTTGGCGCCGCTGCCGGGGAGGTGTGTGTGATTATAAAGTTTACGTTTGAAGATTAGTGTTTGAAGACCTTTCCCCGTGAAGTTTTCGCTTTCATTTGTGAATATTTTCTTCTATTATCAAGTAATCAAAAATTCCAAAAAAATTGAAAAACAACAAAATCAACTGTTGCGTCACTTGTGAATTCGGCTCACCTTTATATTACAAACTATAAGAGACGTATAAGGAGGGTTGATCCGACAATCTTTGACCCGAAAGGAGAAGGTTTTTAATAGCTTCGCGCTCCGATCTCGCTTCTTTGTAGCGTTTTCTTGAGAGCTACTGTGGCTGTGTCTATCGTATTACCAAAAATATTTTTCTTTCTTTAAATTCTGTTGATAATTTTGTTCGTGATCCTAATCCGATCTCTTATGATGAAACCCCCGACTCATCTCAACAACCCCCACGTAATTGTTCCAAGTGTGGAGGTCCGTTTGGTGGTCTATATTGTCGACAATGTACTTGTGAGCGGTGTAGAAGAAATTATACGGATGAAGTTTGTGCTTTATGCTGTTATGAAGTTGAAAAATCATTCGTTAATGATTCAAATCCAAATTCTTTCATTGATTCTCCAAATATTTTCAACCCACCTCCACAACCCCAGACGTATTCTTGTGAGTTTTGTGGAAACAATGCTCATTATGGTTACGATTGTCCACCTCAAGTTCCGTTTATCTATAATCCGGAACCGTGTTACAATCAAGACTTTGATAATGATTTCCCACAAAGTTTTCAAAGTTACCCACAACAATATCTTTGTTGTGAAAACTGCGGGGGTCCTCATGAGACTTTTCAGTGTCAACCGTTGAACCAAAATTTCTATGAACCTAATCTTTGCTATAATTCTAATTCTTCCGGTTTTGACCAATATCAACCCCCGCAGTATACCGTCATTCATCAACCTCCTCAAGAAACGAGTGTGCAAGCTAGAGAAAACCTAATGAAATCTATACAAACCTTTTTAAAGAAGTTTAATCGTATATCTTTTAGAGAAACGCCAAAGGTTTTATTGCTAGCTTGGGAGAAATTTTTTGAAATTAAGCATGCTTTTAAAGAAAAGCAACATCAACCAGAGGATATACAAGAATTGCTTCATAAACTTCTTAAAGATTTGCAAATGATAAGTGAGGAGCTGGCAGATTATATTAATACTCCAAACTGGAATTGTCCTGCCTTCTACGAAGATGATGACGAGGAGTATACTATTGCAATCACACCCATCTTACCAACCGAGGAGCCCGATAACTCTCTAAGTATGGGGGACGAGCATCTTAGCACTATTCCGAAAACAGAATCGGACGAATTAATAAAGTCTAGTGTTGAGAACCTTGTCCCAATCCCAAGTGAGTCTGAGGATTTTTCCGATATCGAAAGTGAGTGTGATGTGCCCGTTTGTGATAATTTTACAACTTTCTCTAATCCTCTCTTTGATGCTGACGACGATTTTTCCTCTAGTGACGACGAGTCATTTTCTGATGAGGACGTTCCGAAGGAAATTTATTCGAACCCTCTTTTTGATGAAGAAATCATTTCTACTAAGATAGATCCGCATCACTTTAATGCGAGTCTGATCTTATAGAATCTTTACTTAATCGAGATATTTCGATAGTTTTTTCTCCTAAGTTTGATTCTCTTCTCGAGGAGTTCTCCGGTGAACTCGCTCATATCGATTTGATTTCTCCAGAAATTGATGAAGCCAACTTTGATCCTGAGGAAGAAATTCGTCTTGTTGAGAAATTGTTGTATGATAATTCATCTCCTCGACCTCCAGAAGAATTTAATTCTGAAAATTCTGATGTTGTAATCGAATCTTTCTCTCCATCTCCTATCCCCGTTGAGGGTAGTGACTCTCTTATGGAGAATTGATATTTTTCTTGCTCCGGATGACTCGATACCACCGGGTATTGAGAATACGAATATGACTCGGAAAGGGATATTCTTTTTCTTGAAGAATCGCTTAGCAATGATCCAATTTCACTTCCTGAAAATGAGTCATTTCACTTTGATCGTTATTATGTTCCATCATCCCCTCGTCCTCCTAAGAAACCACCGGATGATGATGATGTTTACTTTGATATTGAGCCAAAAATGACAACAAAGTTTTCAATCCTGGAATTCTTGCTTCTAATGAGGAGAAATCTCCTCATCTCTTATCTCATCGGGGCTTTAAAGCTTTCTAGATCATTTCTGATTTTTCTGAAAGCCCAATAATGATTTATGGAGGGGACAGTCCTATCTTGGATGTTCCATTTCTCTATTTTTATCCTCCTTGACCAGCTCAAGTATAAGGGATCGAGTCAGGCTCAAGACTCGGCTAAAAAAATAAGCGCTTCATGGGTGGCAACCCATGCTTATCCTAATATAATAGTAGTAATGAATAAGTGTGTTGTGAGGAGGCCCGCCTCTTCCTTTCTAGTGTTTTATGTTTTTTTCTGTTGTATGTCCAAGATTGCCTCAGATTATGAAGCCTCTCGTACTCGTGGTTTTGTCCTTCGTTCACTCGAGCTTTAATCCTTAGCATGATTATGGGAATCCAATATCCTAAATCTTATCGACTAACGTTTATCTTTAAGCACACTTAATAAATAGCTTTAGATTTATGTAGAGACCCTTCTTAAAACATTGAGGACAATGTTCAATTCTAGTATGGGGGGATCTATCTGTTAGTATAGATTCACCCTTTGAACAATGATCCGGAGGCTTGGTAAAATGGAAAAGAAAAGTATCCATATTATTTAGAGAGAAAAGAGATGAAATGGGAAGAGTGTGTGTGCTTGAGAGAAAAACACACACACACACTTTTACAAAAGTGAGCTTCACCCCTCCATGGAAGTATGGAGGGGGTATTTATAGTCCTAGTGACACACAACTATCGTAGCTTGTCATTATTAGTCCCTATGTGTCACGCTATAAATAAACTAATGTAATTCCGGATATGTCACCATATTTTAAGGCTAACAATCTTCCCCCAATATGTGGACACATACGGAATTACTTACAATGTTCCTATCATGTACAAATACAACAGAAATAAAGTCTTCCAAAGCACTTCCAAAGCTGAAGATGTCTTCTGAGTTCTCCTTGTCTTGAAACTTGTACTCCAGCTTGGATCTTCATTGTCTTTACTTGTACAGGAACCATTGTAGTATGCATGAACTGGATTAACTTCCCCCCAATTCATGCAGCATGTCTTGAAAAGCTTTCTTCATAGACTCCTTTTTGGCGAAGTTTCTGAATCAGCTTCCCCCCCAAACCACAATCCTACTTAACAATTCCTGAAACATTGATGTAGCTTCAACCGGTCTTCTACTTTTTATTGACGGCACACGAATATTTAAAGTCAAACCACACACACCACTGCTTCTTGCATTATGCTTGGTGCAGTATTCGTTCGGGGTGCATGCAAAATTAGCAACTGTTCTTCTCATGTTTGTATAATACTTCACTAACCATACTAAACATTTTTAGGGCTAACAAACTTCCCCCTAGAAGTTGACATGGTAACATCAAAGTCAACTAAGTCCCGGATGTACACATTTTCCCCCATGATGGTTGCGAACTCTCGGAAGCAATGCGATTGTTGTGTAACGTCTATATACTCGAGAATTCTTTCTTAACACAAATCATTGAGATCCAAACAAAGCATTACTCTCTTGTCTTCAAAACCGTAGAGGAAAGTGAAGCAAAAATCAAAAACTGGTATAATCAAGGTCCTGTGAATAATGCCATCGAAAACTTTGAGATATATGCTTAGACTCAGAATTTCATTGTCTTGGAATCTCACAAAAATACCCGTGAGAAGTCCTGATTACATCTCAACCTTAAATCTCTGTCTACTTACCAACCTCGAATCTGTAGCTATTATCGTGATCACATGGTAAGTAAAACCGATAAACAAACTTGAAAACTGAAAGTAAAATCCCCCAAATTTGTTACTTAATCTGTACTATTGATGATTGAAGAACGGTGCAGAAGAAAATCTCTAAGATACCTTTAATAACCCCATCATCAAAAATATAATAATACCACACCTCTTTGAACTTAATCAAATCGACATCTCGTGTGACACTGAGTACTACAACGTAAACTACTTTAAAGTGATTGTTATCCAGGTCCTTCATCCAACCACCCCTTGACCGCTGGAAACTAGTAAACCAAGTCTTAATCATAATGTATACGTTCAAGCAAGTCACAATCGATTGAAAATAGAAGAAAGTCAGATGATGAAAATAATATAGACGCCTTTGAGAATCCAACTATCAATTTGCAAGATAAGGGAAACCAAAAGCAACTCCGTGATCACATTTCATCGACATTGCAATCTCTACCATTTTATCATTTAATGAATCTTTTCAGATCTTTTTGGGATTAAGTGTTGTTGTTTTGGTGTGGTGTTTGTTATGGTTGATTGTGTTTTATTATCTTGATTCTTGATTATGGTGTTTGTTTGTTTGTTCTTGTTGAATTTATAATATTCCTAAATTCGTCATAAGCCCAAAGTCGGATCACATGGCCACCTGGTATCGCGACGACCCTTTGGAAAATTAGTTCAAAACATGGTTTTCCCTGGTCAAAACGCATGACTTTAGTCAAAACGCAATGAAACCTCTAATCAAAAACGCAATAACTTCATCAAAACGCAATGAATAAAAAAAAATGGGCAGAGTAACTCCCCTCGTCCAAAACGCAATGAATTGTCTTCAAAAACTGCAACCTGTGGAGTCTAAAAATGTAATGTCTTTAGTCAAAACGCAAATGAATCTAATCAAAACGCAATGACTTTTATCAAAACGTAATACTTTAAGCAAAACGCAATGACTTTTGATCAAAGACGCAATGAACTTTTTGTCAAAACGCAACAACTTTGTCAAAACGCAACGACTTTTGTCCAAACCAATGACTTTTGTCAAAACGCAACGACTTTTGTCAAAACGTAACAACTTTTGTCAAAACGCAATGATTTTTGCCAAAACACAATGACTTTTGTCAAAACGCAACGACGAACACTCCTTCAGTTAGGCAAAACGCAGCCAAGAAAAAATCTTCAAACTTTCTTGTAAGCTACGAAAATGATGTTAAAACCACTTTAGTAATGATGCAAGGAAAGTGATCTAAGCACAAAATTACAATTTAACACTTTAACCACAACAAAGATTCAAATCTTGATTTTTCTTGCAATTTTTTTCGAACCAAAAAAAATAAACAAACCTAACCACGAATTGTTCTCTGGTTTAACCCAAATAATAGTAGAATAAACAACACGATTCCCCCTATGCGCTGGTGCCAATATGATTAACACGTTCCACCCTAAAGAAAAACGACAAAAACCTAGTGCGCCTTGGTAGAAAAATGAGCGTGAAAAACAAAAGTACTACTAAATGATTAGAGCGAGAGGAAAAAAGATGATAGAATGGAAGAGTTGTATAGTTGAGTGCTTGAAGAGCGAAAAACACACACAGCTACACTTTTAGACCAAAAATGAGCATCAAACACCGCCATGGAAGAGTAATGGTAGGAGATTTATTAGAGCCTAAGTGACACAAAACTATCGTAGCTTTCCAATATTAGTCCCTATGTCTCATCGCGCAATAAATAAAACTAATGTAATTTCGTGTTTGTCCCATATTTATAAGCTTAACAATTGTTAGCACATTCACCCTTATAACACAAGATCCAGAGCTTGGATAAAAATGAAAAGAAAAGTATCATATATTAGAGAGAAAAATAGATGAATGGAAGATGTGTGTCTATGGAGAGACAAACTACACACACACAGTAAGAACTTTTAAACAAAGTGAGCTTCACCCTCGCATGGAATTATGGAGTAGGGAGTTATTTATAGTCCTAGTGTGTACCACACAACTATCCGTAGCTTACAATTATAACTCCCTATGTGTCAACTCCCTATATATAATAAGAACTACTGTAATTATTGTGATTTTCTTACGTCACCATATTTTAATTGCAAACTTAAAAATCCTATCAGAGTGGAATTATACAATCAAAAGTATACACAAATCTTTTCTCATCACTTGTTACCAAGAGTCGTCCCATTTTCTTCAAAGCTTGATTCATTTTAACTTCAAATGTTTCTGGCCTCTACACGATGTTGTTTCCACACTGTTTCATTTGAATAGAAAACATTTAGTTGGACTTTTGCAAGTTCATCCCAACCAATTATTGGTTGAATGTACTAAATAAACTCAGTCAGAGATATTTACAAATGGAAGTTATTTCATCCCTAAAACAAGCATTTGTTATGTTCGAGAGCAACCCCCTGCCCCTTAGTGAGTTAGCTGTGGGGCGTGGTTCTTTCATATTGACTACCTTTTATTAAAGTATAGCAAGATGGTATTTAAGTTTCCTTCAAACTCGTATTAACCATATGCTTTGAAGTTCTTTAAGGGAACCCAACATTGTGTGTCCTATCAGAAGATTGGGTTTTTTGAGGAACTCAAGAGTTATGCGACCAAAAGGCTTGTTCAGCAGATAATTCAGTTTGTGGAACAAACCGTGTTTCAAAATCTTTATAAAGTTTATTAAGAGCAGCATAATCGATTGGTGTGGTATCAATTTGTTTTATCTTTTCTTGCATCATATATCTTTAATGTTTTAAAAGCATTTTAGAATGACTCCATCTTCAGCAAGTGTTAAGTCTCTTCTGATCAGGGATCAAATAGGATTGTTTTCTAAATTATATCACCAACGTATAGCATAGGTTCCAACTGCTGAGCTTTCTTCAGATAGAAAGTGATTTTTGAAAAACCTAGAGCTTGTTTTAGGTATATCAAGAAAACAAGGTTTCGTCAAACATTGAACAATTAGTGCAGATGATCTCTTTTAAAAACAATATTATCTAGTGTTTTTGATCTGCTTTCTAAGGCCTATTTCCCTATCAAGGGTTTCTAGATTCTTCGTTCTTAAAATCATTTTTGAGAAGTGTAACCGTTTGCAATAAAGATTCCTTTTCTTTTAAATGTTCTAAAAGAGTCGTTTAAGATGATCAATCTTCAATAGACTGTGCACATGAATCTGAAACTTATCTTGAACTCGTTAAATCAAAGTTTTCTGGTTTCTCTTTCAACACTGTGACTTTTTTTCCTTATATCTTTCAAGCTTCACATTAAAGTTACCATTGACATCTTTTTAATGATCACATATTCGTCTTGGTACAAATGAACATACTTGGTTTTTAGTTGTTCAATCACTGATAATACAAATCATCTTGTGTGCAGAAGAGTTAGAATTTTGAACAGCTACCTTGTTGTGATCAAATCAGATTACTGAGAATAAGGAAATGATATTGCTAACACTGGTTTATTTTCAGTCTCTGAATGGTTTCACAACATTGACTGTTCCGAAAGAGCGCATAGCCTGCAACATCTGATTAGTCATATCATATTCACATTATCATGATTGTGTACCTCAAAAAGAGCGTCTGAACCATAGTGAGATAAATTCGCCATGAGATCAACTTTGGTAGTGTTAAGTTCATCACAATCAGAGTCATATGCATCCAAATCATCAGATTGATAAGCAGCATTATGAGTTATGATAGTCTGTGTAGCTTGACCTTTTGGAATTCCTGGATCTGCTAAAAATGCGAGTTCCTCTTCATGTAAAATTTAACCACTTGTTTGAGCTTGAACTAACAACACTTTATCCTTAAACCAAAAATCATCCCTTTTCCTCTTTGGTTTGGTGCACTATTTGGAGATGTGGCCTTCCCCTTTGCAGTTGTAGCAGATAATTGTTCTTTGTTTTCCAGAATTGTTTCCACTTGCTCCCGGAGTATAAGTCCTTGAAGTACCCGCAGCTAAAAAGCTTGTCTCCCTGAATTGTTGTTAATGTTACTCTTCCATATTAATGGTAGCTTATTTGCTTAAGTTTGACCGAGTTATCTAGCTGGTTATTGTAAGGATAGACGATAACTGACGACAGCATCCAAAAATGCATCATGTGAATATGGCATCCATGGGACATCACCTTATAGAACATGGAACAATTACCTGATTCTTGTTGGAAAAATTCAGATTGTATTGATAACTAAGGAGGATATTCCAAGTGAAGTATAAACGAAGATGGAGAATAAATGGTTGTGGTGATTTGTATGACTGATAAGCATTGGATGGATAATGAGTAGAAAGAGGTGTTGATGATTATTATTGAGTAATATTGAGACTGATAGGTGAATACCAGATTGGGGAGACTGAAGGATAAACTTGGGTTGAAATTTGAAGTGTTTTGGTGTGATTTTGAGAGTTTGGAAAGAGACCTGGGGCATCTATGATTACAACCATAGCAACGGGTCCTGAATTCGTTTTCATGCATTATACGAACCTCAGGTTGCATGAAATTCATTTTGTCCCAAATAAGCATGAACTGAGCGATGTTAGTTGTGTCAAATTTGGAACCAGTTTTTGACATCGTCACAAAATTTCTCCATTCAAGAGAAGGTATTCAAAACCTTTGAGTGTTCACTGAAATTGTTCCAGTTTCATATTAAAGATGTTCATGTCATTGATAGCAGTGAAAACCTTAAGTAGAATTCAACGAAGTGATCCACGTCTTATAAAGCAAACCTTATCGAATTCATCATAAAGCTTACACTCCCTTTCCTATTTCGTCAATAACTCCTGCAGGAGAATTTGAATTCTTTCCCAAAGTTCCTGGCAACTTGATGATTTGCTAACCAATGAGCAATAGACTTCAAGTGTTATCCCCTTGGAGAATAATATGAATTGTTGCCTCCTATAGAAGCCACAAATCAACTTGTAAGTGGGCTTCTTAAGTTCAGGATAACTTTAGAAAATATTCTTTGCCTTGTAACTCATTATTTCCACAATTGAACCAAATTATTGACCTCTTTGCAACGGAGTATCAAGGTTCATTCGTCTCAATACCAATTCTGTCTCTTTTCTTGTAGCATGTATAAGTTCCATTTCAGGCTATTACCACAGAATACGACATATCCTTTATTTCTAACATGGGTGGAGCAAATTATGTCAGCATAGCCCGAAAGTGAATAGCTTATTGTCCAGCAAAGAGTCGTTCACTTGCTAAATTTAAGATTTAATGATTCTACTTGGAATGATCGACGTCTGTAGAAAGAATTGTGTTTTAATATAAGTTTGACTTATATAATGTGATATTTTATTACATGGAAACATACACGATATTCTACAATTCTTGACAAAACCGGGAAAAACAAAATTGAATAGATTATCGACGGATTGCTCTCTGTTATAAGTCAACGAAATAAACCATATAATTTTGAAAAATGAGTTGTTTCCGTTTCCCCTTAAAGACGGCTTGTTTCGGTTCCAATAAGTTCGGTTGTCCGTTTCTAAATGAAGCTATGTGTTCGGTTTCAACTGTAGATCAGTTGTTCGGTATTCCACTTAACTAAGGGTGTATTTTGGTTTCAACTGCCGATGAGTTTTAATGTTGTAAATTTCGGTTTCGAAACGGAGTTCAATGAGTTATTCATGATTTCACTAAAACCCAAGTTTATTCCGCGGTTTTTATTCAACTAGGTCAAAGTGTGTTCGGTTTTCACTGTAGTTGGTTGTTCGGTATTTGACAACTAAAGCCAAGTTGTTCTGAACTTCGAGTTGTTTCGACCAGGTTTTTGACTTGAGTTGAGTTCTACTCAGATCTGTTTCAACTGAGTTGTTCGACTTAGTATGTCGACTTTCCACTACAACGAAACCCAAAATCTTAAAAACACAAAAGACCCCTTTTTGATGATTGTTTTGCAAAATACTTGTACAACACTTGTGATACTAATCCTAAAAACACGAAGAATGAAAAAGCTTATTATATAGGTTAAATAACCGAAAAATTTAAAAATTCATAGACTTTTCTACTTTCTTAAGAAGTTCTTTTCGAACATCAAAACATTTAACAAAATGATGGTTTTCTTTGACACTAAGCTCTGTGTAACACCTATATCATTAAAGGATACTCGATCAATTGTTACCCAGAGTGAATATTAATCCTTTAGTGTACACAATGGCTGTGGAATTCAAAAGGAAACAATAAAGGACGATTTGCAAATGAACAAAACGAACCAAAAAGTAAACTAAACCTAAAAACTAAACACACCACCCATGGCTCGATCCAATTAAAGATACAATGTTAATCTTTGATATAAAATGGAAGTAAAACTTAGGAATAAAAGTGGAAGGATGATGTATTCTAAGAAGAAAGCAAAAACATATAATTCCATTACAAAGTGATAAACAAAACCAACCAACAACCCACTCCAAACATGGATAGGTTATTTATACATGAAAGTGCCGCCATGTGTAAAAACCCCTCAAATCTAGCATGCAGGCGGAAATTAGAAATATCCGAGTGCGTTACAGTATGGATCAATAGCACAAGACTCTGAGACGCCTACAAACTGGTCATTGTGAACAATAAAGATAGCAAATTAGATTAAAAAAATACTTGTTTGTTACCTAAGCCCATGGCTTCATATTTGTTCAACAATATAAATAAATGATTCCGGTTTTATAACAATTATTCCCAAAATGTAATAGACCCCAAATCTTAGTGTTACTCTTCATTATTGACTTCCAAAGATCATCCGTGCACCTTGGTGCCTTATTGACCCTGAAAAACAAGCTTAAAACAACCAACATAAGTTGGTTGAATTCTTAGTTATATGGAAATAATAGTAGACCCGCAAATTTTTCCAAGTTATGATTTAGCAACACATCAAACATCAATAAAAAATGTCTCACTATTTTCCTAAACCATGTAACAACTAGTGAAAACGCGACATTTATAATGCAACGTATTGAGACAATGAATGCCCGTGAATGATGTTCTAACCCAACATCCTATCCGACATGGTATACTTCATTTCCCAGTGGATAGCGAATCACCTAACGGGATTGTCAATCCCAAATGGATCTATTAATACCATTCGGCGCATCACACAATGCATTCCCAACTTACAACTATGCAACTAACATTTCATGATAAAGGGCTCATGGGTTATCGCTACTTAGCGAAACACGTGATCGTTGTAAGAAAATGTACACTTGCGTCAATCGTACAAACAAAGCCATGTTCACTCACTCCAAATAGTGTATAGAATCATATAATAACAATAACATTTAAAAACAGGGTGCAAAAGCAAACCACGCTAGTAGGTTAGATCCTTAAATGATAATCTAAATCTCCTAAGTCAAGCAATGAAACAAACCGTCAAGTACCTAAGTAATTAATACAGCAAGTCTAGTCTATCAACATTTTAAATTAACGAAACATTGTGATAGAACTAAATTTCATTTCAAGTTTATATATACTGTTATATCACTATAGTGTGTACTATTAACTATTAAACTACGAGCTATAATAAACAGTAAAATACACGGGGTGACCGAGTCTTATTCTAATATCTAACAATACGTATTTATTAAGTCGTTAATTAAATCCGTTTAATGTCCGAATATCTTAATATTCGACCGATTCGTTAAGTGTTTTATTTATTCACTTTTGTTTCACAAATATACCCTTAAGTTTCCTATAAATACAAAACAGCCCCTGGGTTTATAAATATACTTTATTTACATTTTAAACCCCCAAGTTTCATTAATTACACTTTTAGTCCCTAGACTTTACAAGGTTGCATTTTAGGTCCTTATAAGTTTGAAACAGCCCCTAAGTTTCCAAAACTGACATAAACAGTCCCTGGGCTTGTTAGCTTTAGCAATTTACAGTTTTGACCCTATAGTTTGTAAATTTACACTTTTAGTCCTCCGACTTTGTAAAAATTGCATTTTCATTCCAATTAAATGCCAACAAGTGGCATTATGTTTAATTATGTCAAAATAAACCATATAAGCTGCCATAGCTTATAAATAAGCTCTAACGAGCTTATTATGGCTTAATGGGCCTTATCGGGCCCATTAAGGTCCATTAAGTGTTCTAAAGGTCCGTTTTAGTTTTAAAAAGTACTAAGGCATTCGTTAAGCTTATTTAAGCTACAATATTCTGCTTGGCTTATTAATAAGCTCTTCGAGCTTATTTTTTGCTTAACGGGCCTCATTGGACCCGTTAAGGTCCGTTTAGCGTTTTAAAGGTCCAAAACGTTTTTAATAAGTCCAAAAGGTTCCAATAAGCTCAGTAGGGTCTGATAAGCTTAAAATAAGCTCGGGGAGCTTATTGAAGCTTATTTCGAGCTTATTGGGCTTACGGGCCCAATAACTCAACCCGAATAGAACCTTAAGGGTCCCTTAGGTTTATCTAACTTATTTCTTGGGCTTATTTAGTGCTTTAGGGTCTGTTTCATTTCAGCTTATCCCAATAAGCTAATAAGCACTAGCTAATGGGCCGTTGGGCCCATTTAAGGCCCGAATAGGGTTTTAGGCTTTTCGGTTGGGTCCATTTGGGTCCGTTTGCTATATTAAGGTCTATTAAGCTCATTGAGCTCTCATAAGATCATCAATAAGCTGCCCAAGCTTATTGTGAGCTTATTCGCTTATTTAGGGCCCGTTAATGGGCTAGAAGGCCCATTAAGGGTTCGAATGGGTTTCTAAATAAAATGAAAGCCTTATGTGAAGCAAATAAGCACTTCAAGATAATGATTAAGCCCGAGTGGCTTATTAATAAGTCGTGGATTATAAATAAGCCCTTGTTGGGCCTTGTTGGGCTCGATAGAAGCCCGATA
>BQNB010030625.1:0-54709 GCA_026074375.1 Tanacetum coccineum | reverse complement strand
CCCGAGGATATAGCACGTCTCTTTAGGGAATCCGCAACATGTCACCAAATGGAGTGTTTGGGCACGAGGTTTATGGTGGTGACTCGGAAGGATTTGGTGTGAATCCGTCGAGTGATGAGTTTAGGTTATGTAATAGTGATGAATGGAGGTCTGGAAATCATGGTGGTAGAGTAATAATTCGTGGCTATGGAGGTAGTGGTGATATGGTGGATCAAAAGGGGTGTTTGGATCAATCAGACCCTAAGATCCTCAACATTCCTTCCTTCTCTCCAATTGATTTAGAGAGTGTATGTGTAATATGTTTGAAGATATGAAATTCCCTAGAGTTTTAGGGGGTATTTATAGGGTAAATTTTGCTTGGGGACCAAGCAAATGATGTATGTAGACGTTTTTGGGGCCAAATTCACGTTTTTAATGCTGCAAACTGAAAGTGTGGCGCACATTTTTATTTGTGTGTTGTACTTGGGATTTTGTGAAAAGTGCGCCACACATTTTTATTTGTTCGGCGGTTTTGATGCCTTTTCAGTTCTTGGACCAAAAACCAAAGTTGTAGAGAATTCTTTCTCGGACGCGTGGCCGCCAGAATCGCGTCAAACGGAGTTCGTGTACTCAAGTTATGGCCAAAACAGTGGACAATTGTCGAGAGATCTTTATCTTCAGTTATTTCTTCGTTTAAGCTTCAAATCTTTGTGTTTTCTTCCGTTTTCTTCCACGACATGTTCCAAGAACCTACAATAGCAAATATACTCTATTCTATACCAAAAGTTCTTATATTTAACCAATTTATATATATAGAAGCATTGATAACGCGTATAGAAACATGTATAATTTAAGCGTTATCAAATCCCCCTACACTTAAAACTTTGCTTGCCTCAAGCAAATCTAAGAAAAGAAATTTTATAAACAAGGTCCTAGGTGACAAGACAATTTTTTATATTTTTAATTTAAAAATTTTTATTGGGTGTGAAATTTTCGAAAATATTTTTGGTTTTTGTAACAAATAAGTGCAAAAGGCACAAGCACCCCCCTCCCCCCCACACTTAAAGGTTTGCTTGCCCTCAAGCAAAATAAAGAAAATAATAAGCTTTACAAAATAAACATATAATTATGAAAAAATATTTTTGGATTTTAATATGTGAAAACAGAGATGTTTGACAATACCCAACGATCTTCAAGCTGTATAACATGACTAAGCACCTCACGAAGAAGGAAAGTATAATTCACTCAAACACTCGTATGTGATGTAATAGAGGGTAAAAGGGAAATCACACTCAATTGCTCAGACATGATCCATTTCATACCATAGGCTTGTACAAGAAACAAAACTGCACCGACAAGGCGTAAGCACCAGGTATAAGTATCAAAAGAGGACTTTTATTCGGGTTGTAACGTTAGGCTAAGGGTTAATTAGGGTATGGATAAGGCATGGGAAATATATACTGGAAATGGTTTTATAATATACATGTCGACAAGTCCAAGAAACCCATGTTGCTAGTTACGACAATCCACAAACTTGCGAGGTATCGAACAACTCAACCTCACTCGATCATAATCAACCCGACACAAATATAATATATCAAAATGTCGCAAGTGCCAACAACAATCCAGCTCTTATTCATCACTTTTTCTTTTCTCTCACTTTCTTCTTCTTTTCTTTTTTTTTTAATTTTTTTTCTTCATTTTTTTTCTTTCAATCAGTCCTTCACACAACTAACAATTCCCTCACACTTGAGATAAGGATACACCACGAAAAATACGAAATACGAAGTTTGCAACCTTCATCTTCGTTGAAATGGCACAATACTCATAACAAAGCGCGAGCAAACTATAAGCAAAAATCAACCAATCATACCGAGCAACTAGCAACCAACCATAGGACTTTCGACAAAGGGTAAGGCTAGGCTAAAGGTTATATATTTTTGTATTTTTTATTTTTTTATGGATGAGAAAAAATGAATAGAATGGCTCAGCGGTTTAAACTATGGGTATCTAGCACTAAAGATGAGTGCTAACATAAGGGTTTTATTTGGGTGGTTAGCTAATCAGTGTAATTAGCTAAAAGAATAATATTTTAAATGGAATGGCTATTTGGGTTAAATCCTAAGTTGCCTCTTTATCACATAAAAATACCTTTATCACGCGAACGTGATCTCACTGCGGTCTTGTAATGATTATCAAGCACAAGTTCTAGAATCAATAAATCACCGACACACTCATACAATTTTTAATCCGATACCAATGCTCCAGAAAAGGCGACAAAACTACAAATACACAGCCGTAACGACGGATGAGACACTTGCAGCTGCATTCAAACCTTAACTCGAGAAAGCTAAAGGCAAAAATCATCTTCATAAGATTTAAAGGCGAACCTCACATTTTTTTGGGTGATTGGTATAAATGCGCAAGTAATGTCATCGATCCCGAGTCGATCTGCTTTATCAATCGGGACACATCTCTGATTTCAAAACTTTATTTAATTTTTAATATTTTTTTACTATGTTTTATTCTAATATATTAACCTAAGTGGCAAAAGATTTAAAAATAAATTAGATTTTTAGATTACAGAGGGCGAACAAAAGTTTATACTTTTAATAATGAGTCTAATTTTCCAATTTATTTTCCCCCCACACTTAAGTTGAGCATTATGCGTAATTAGAAAAGTTATACAAGTGGGAAAAATAAATATAAGAGAAACGAGTCTTCCCGGGGCTCATAAGTGATCAGTTGAATTCTGAAAGATACAGCGCGAAACCGGACGCCAAGCATGTAAATTCAACCACATATGGTATCGTACTCCATGTACATCACATCCACGAATGTAACACCTCATTTTACCAACCATCACCTGTTTATTAAATCTACAAAACAAATAAATTCAAGAAAGCGTAAAATTCTAAAGCGCACTTTTGTAGGCAACACGATTACATTGAGCGTATGCAACAAGCCTTTAAACCCCTCGGTGTCCTGAGTGGATGAGTTATAGTCCCGTGAGGGTTTCCAGCGAACATACCCACAAAGTTCATTAAATTTCTTTTTAGATACAGTAGTCAAGGTATGAAACACACGGGCCTTGTGCGAGACATACTTAAAAACTGCAAAGTTTTTGTTATATATATATATATATATATATATTATTATTATCTATTATTATTATTATTAATGTATTATCTGTTATGTATTAATTATGATTGTTGGTATATCCATATACTAACCTCTCAACCTTTCATCTTTTGTATCCCATTAATATGAAGGTGATATAATCTCTTCTTGATTATGAGAGCCTTATAAATAGAGGTTTATTTGTAGTTGGTGAGATCAATCTCAATGAAATACATATGCCTCGAGACTCTTTACTCTTTTCTTTCAGTTATATGTGTTGCTATTAGGCTGTTGTTTTACAACACGTTATCAACACGAGTTGTCTCGGGTAAAAGAATAAGAAGGTACGGCTTGAAACCTTGTATCCATTCATATTTGTTTACTGCCATCTATAGGTATGTGTCATATCAATTAGTGAATTGACTCTTAATACTATTGTGATGTTTTATGATATGTGATCATATTTGTATTGATTTCTTAACATTTTAAGACATATATATATATATATATATATATATATATATATATATATATATATATTTCACTATTATATATTATGGTGGTGGTACTATAGCTCAACCCATAAAACATATACGGAGTATAAAATGTTATGTTGTAGTCAATGTAAATCAAAACAGTTCTATGCATATATATGCGTGAAGCGTGATCAATAGGATCTTAAAATATTACGATTATAAGTTATTTCTGTAAAAAACGGCATCTACAATTGATTTGTAATACTAATCTATACATCTATTACCTATTTGATATTATGTTTTATGAAAATAGACCTTAAAATAATTGTTCTACATATTGATCTAATATTAATTATCTCATGCAAAATATTAATTAAAACAAACATGTTGTTATATGTAACATACTATGTTGGCTTAGTCTCTATCCTATATATACGCGAACAAATGTGAAATCTCATTAGTGGTTTGATTCGACATTGCGATATGATATATAATTTGTCATAATTTTCTTAGTAGTTTATACCATAAACATTTTATTCGTATCTAAAATTGACTTTGAACATAACTAAAATGCGAAAAGTTTTGTTTCTAAAGTTCCGTTTTGAAAATAAACTGTTTTAGTAAATGAAAGTTATTTGATTAATTCTATATATAAAATTAGTCTAGTGTATTGATAGAGTTGAATCAAGAATTTCTTTTTATTATACATAGATGGGAATAAGGGTTCAAAGAACAGTAGATAAAGCTTCATGATAATCTCTTGCGATTACCTTAGTAGCTATATTCACATGACTAATTTGTTGGCCCGAACATATTGATTAAGGATTACCGATGATGGCTACACTTGTTTCAGTTTTGAAATATGGTCTCATGCATTTATGTGATGTTGATCAAAAAGTAATGAATGAAGAAAAATTTGCTCGAGAATTGTCTCTTGCATGTTTGGGCTTGTTAACTATACATGAGATATATGTTTAGTAATTTCTTACGATATTTATTAGTGAATTTAGTATAAGTGCTAGTAGTATAAGTTGGTGCATAATTTTTACATCATCTGATTTATGGTTTATAACTTTATATACTAGTATCCAAAATGACTTGTCCTAAGATTCTAAAGATTATGTGTTTAAAAGGAGTCCTCATACTATACAAAAAGTTATCAGTTTAATTGGTTGCTTTTATGAAAATCAGTACTCCTAATACAAAGGTAATTGTTTAACCGATAGTAAAATTTATGAATGCATGACTAACCAATGATTATGGCCATGTTATGGAAGTAGGATATACTTAATCATCATGATTGATTGTGACCATGTTTAGTTGATAACTAAAAGAAAAAAAAAGTAAGTTTAACATGTTGAATGAACTCGCCTTGCAGTTTCTCGTAAATTGATCTACGTGTGACATTATGATAATATATGAAGAAACTTGTAAGAAAAATGGTTATATGAAAAGTGTGCTTTGATAACTTTTGGATTAACATTTGGTCAATATAAAAATTATAGTTATGGGCACGAAAAATGTACTTTTAATAACATTCATGATAAAAATATGATGTGCCACTAGAAATGCCACTGAATCAAAATATAAAAAGGATAGTGTGCAAACGATAATGACCAAAATTAATTCAAATGTTGAAACATACTTATGAAGATTTCCTAAGAATAACAGATACATATTTATTAAATAAAAAAAAGGGTTTTCGTTAAATTTAAATGTGACATTGAGTTTGTCATATTTATTATCTGGTTTTGTTTTTACACTTTATTGAATTGTTAGTGGTGTATATATGTTTAGCAAATTGTGCAACTTCACAAGCACAAAAGATGTGTTTTTTGTTTAATAATGGTATAGGCTAATGTAACACCCCCAAAATGGGTCACAGCGGAATATGGGTTGGCGAGTGTTACTTCATAGATCAATAGCACAAGATATGAGAACGACCTCTATATGAGTTGTTTAAAATTGATACATTGGATTAAATAGACTTGTTTGTTACAATAGCCGAAGCTTAAATAGTTCATCCATGAAAAGTAAAGATTTTAAGACATAACAAATATTCCCAAAATGTAATGCATCCAAAATTCTATTAGTAAAGACTCAAAATGGTGACCACCAATGTATCCTTGTTTCTCTGTACTTATTGACCTGAGTAAAAACATGCTTTAAACGTTAACCATACAGTTGGTGAATTCACAGGTTTTAGTAAATGTATAAAATAGGACCACAAGTTTCTATGTAAGACATGTAACACATACAATATCTTAAAAGTAATTACGAAGTGCACTAAGTTCATGACACCGAAGCTCGACATATATGTATCATTAAATGCACTAAATGTGCCATTAGATGTTCAACCGCACATCCAATTGTTCCGACATGTATAGTTCGTTGTTTCAAGTACAGTTCGAACTGATGAGCGCTACTCACTCCGACGGGGGATGTCAATCCCAAATAGATTATTCCTAACATTCGCGCTCGCTAATGCAATTGACAGTTCATGATAGTGGGAAATAGTGGGTTTAGTACTTAGGGCCAACTCTTAATATGTTTAATTAAGAGTACTTGCGTTCCAAATGTAAAACAATGAATGTTTTACCCAAGTTGTTAAAACAATTTAGTTGTATAAAAAAGCGGGGCTATGAACTCACCGTAAGTGAATGATTGATTATCTAAATCAAGTAAGTGAATCGCCTCGGCAATTTGAATGCAACCTAATTAATTATAGGCCGTATGAGTATAATGTATTTCATATAATTAAAACATCACATGTCGTATAGTTACACCACCACCTAATAGTTTTTATTAATTCTTTAAAAGTTAAATTAATTATTAATCCGTACTTCGTTAAATTAAAGTATATATACTTGTACTCGTAACGAAAATATTATTATTATTTACTAACGCATCATTTGTAAAAATGTATGATTTAATAATGATATGTCATTATTAATTTAATTGTTTTTATAAAAGGTTGTATAAAAATAAAAGTAATGCGCGCGAGTTTTAAAACTTCATATCTTTATCGTTTCGACTCCGTTTCATACGTTTCTTATGTCCATGTCTTCGTATTAAAATAATTTATCAAAACATCATGTTTATAAAGTTTAAACCTCTGATGAACAGTAACTTTTACTGTTCATCACAGTTTATATAAACTATTTTTATAAAATTAATTATACGTAACTTGTTTAAATCATAACTCGTTCGTTATAGTTCCGTTTCTCGAGATCCTTATGTCCTTGGATTAGTATTAAGATAATTTATCAAAATATTATATTTATAAAATTTAAATCCCTGATGAACAGTAGTATTTACTGTTCATAACAGTTTATAAAAATTGTTTTTATAGAATTAATTATATATAACTTGTAAAATACGTAACTTGTTCGTTATAATTCCGTTTTTCGAGTTCTTTATGTCCGTGGGTTCGTATTAAGGAATTTTATCAAAATATTACATTTATGGAATTTTTACCTCTGATGAACAGTAACTTTACTGTTCATCACAGTTTATAAAATTGTTTTTATAAAGTTTATTTATATATAACTTGTAAAATCCATAACTTGTTCGTTATAATTCCGTTTTTCGAGTTCCTTACATGCTCACGATCCTTGTAAAGAGCACTATTTTTATAAAATATAAAACATAGGGTCTATAGTTCGAATTCCAACAGTAGCCATAAAAAGATAATTAGGGTTTTTAATTAAACAAGTTAGTTTGTATTTATTTTTACTTAAAGACCTTGCACCATAATTTCACCAAGTGTTGTACCGTATATCTTACATGTATTTAGTCCTCTAAATGTTCATGTCATTTGTCCATATGAAATCATCAAGTACTTTATATAACTTTAAAATGAATCTAGGTGGTGATTAACTTATCATCCAAGCATGTACACAATAGAAAATGAATGAATGAATATTAAATACTTTAAATAGACCTTATAGAAGACAAGTAGGATGATGAACACAAGATGTAAACCCTAACCAATCCTTCAAAATCAAAACCCTAATTATGTTTTCTTGATAATTCCTTGTTAAACCCGAATCCAAGCTTGCCAACACCTTGTGTAACCTTAGGTAACCTTAGAATGAACACTTGAACACTTGGATTGCCTTGAATGGAAAATTAAAATGAAACCCTAAATATTAAATGTGTGCCGTGGGTTTTGAGTCCAAGAGAGAGAGGTTTTGCTTTGATTTACTTGTATGGAGTGTAAGAGTGTAATTAGGGACCTAAGACTTTCCTTTTATAGCATAGATAAAACCTTAAACAACCTAAGTGAAACCATGAGCTTGGAAATGGTTTTAAGGACAAGTGTAAGAGCTCTCCTCCTCCCTAGGAGGAGGCCACGGCTCACAAGGCTCAAGGGTACATAGATTGGACAATTTCTAGCAACTTGGGTCCAAGTACAACTTGTGTAAGATATAACATGTGAAGGAAAAGAATTAGTGAAAGTTTTGAATATTATTTCTTGTGTAAATGCCTATGTCCGGTTTGTAAGGGTTATAAGTGAGCAAAATAAATAAATTTTGAGTATTGGGTATAAATGTGGGTATTTGTTTGAGTGTAGATGGGTAAAGGTGCTTCCGGGTACGACCGAATGTAATTTATTGCGAAACGTAAGCGTTTTACGTAACCAACAAAATAAATTATGAAGAGTTATAAATTATCCTCCTAATAATCATCTATAAAACACTTGCTGATGTAAACTTTAATTTGGTTGTGTCCCGTTTACATTGAAAGTGTTTTTTTGTTTACGCGTCATTTTTAAACTCATAAGATAATAATCTAAAAAAGCGAAGGCGTAAAACTTAAAAATAAATAATAAATTTATTAAAAGTTGTAATTAACCTGAAAATGCGTTCCACATGTGAACTCAGGACCATTCTTGGAGCTTCCTATCCGAACTTTGATGATGGGGAATAAGACTTTGACTTAGCTTCTTGATCTCACGCTCCACAGATTTCACCACTGTTCTTCACCAAAGTGGGAGTTTATCATCAATTGTGTATTTCATCTACGGAACTGCATGGCTCGTCAGATAAAAACTTCTTTAGATTGGATACATGAAAATTGTGCTATGAACCCTGCTTAAACTGTTGAGGTAGTTCGATCTTTTTTTTTTTTTATTTTTTTTATTTTTTGTTTTTTTTTTTTTTGAGTCTATAAGCAACGGTCCCCTCTTTGGCTAAAACACCCTTGAAAGGTCTCGATATACCCTCGGTTTAACTTTCCCCGTTTTCCAAAACGTACGACCCCTTTCCAAGGTGATACCTTTTAAAACTAACTCGATTGCAACTGAAACTCTAGAGCTTATGCTTCACATCGGCGTAACTTCTTTTGGCGAATCTCGAGCAGCTTGCATTTCTGTGCATAATTTGGACATCTCTCGGTGGTTTCATGAACAAGTTCCGGACCGGTGAGCCGAGCATCTCCGACTTCGGCCCAACACACAGGCGATCGACACTTTCGGCCATAAAGTGCCTCGAATGGGGCAGCTTTAATACTAGCATGGTAACTATTGTTGTACGAGAATTCGATCAGCGGTAAGTGTCCTTCCCAACCATTCCCAAAGTCTATCACACAAGCGCGTAACATATCTTCAAGAGTTTGAATGGTTCTTTCGCTTTGTCCATCAGTCTCCGGATGATATGCCGTACTCATATCCAGCCGAGTACCCATAGCTTTCTGAAATGACCTCCAAAAATTTGACGTAAACCGGGGGTCACGATCATAAATGATCGAGACTGGTATCCCATGCCTTGTGACCACTTCTTTCAAGTACAGTCTTGCTAGTTTGTCCATAGGGTCAGTTTCCCTCATTGGTAAAAAGTGTGCAGACTTAGTGAGTCAGTCTACAATTACCCATATGGTGTCGTTTCCACTTTGCGTTCTTGGGAGTTTGGTGACAAAGTCCATAGTGATATTTTCCCATTTCCATTGAGGAATCGCTGGTTGTACCAGTAAGCCAGATGGTTTTTGGTGTTCGGCTTTGACTCTTAAACACGTCAAACACTTGCTAACATAGGTGGCAATGTCAGCTTTCATGTTAGGCCACCAGTACAGTTGCTTCATGTCCTGGTACATCTTATCGGAACCCGGGTGAACAGAATACTTCGACTTGTGAGACTCATGCATAATCAGAGTCCTTAGATCACCATAGCGCGGCAACCAACTCCAATTGTTTAGACACAAAGTTCCGTCCGCACGCGGTTCTAACTTCTCTTTCTTGGGTCCTTCGAATTCTCAATCAACATACCTCCTACGTCTTCAGACATGAGGTTTTCTGGTTTTCTTGCCTCAATCTGAGCCTCCAAGATCCGCTTGGGAAGGTCCAAACCGATAGTCATAACTAAGGCCCGAACCCGTAATGGCTTTATTCGTTCCTTTCTGCTCAATGCGTCAGCCACTACATTTGCTTTTCCTGGGTGATAACGGATTTCACAATCATAATCACTAAGCAATTCCAACCAACGGCGCTGTCTCATGTTTAATTCCTTCTGATTGAGGATGTGTTATAAACTTTTGTGGTCAGTGAACACTGTACACTTTGTCCCGTACAGATAATGCCTCCAAATCTTTAGAGCGAATACTACTGCGCCTAACTCCAAATCATGAGTGGTGTAATTTTTCTCATGGATCTTTAGTTGTCGTGAGGCATAAGCAATCACCTTTTCTCTTTGCATTAGCACTGCGCCCAACCCTTTGATTGAAGCGTCACAGTAGCGATAAAGTCTTCATTTCCTTCGGGTAACGCTAGAATTGGTGCACTACACAACTTTTGCTTTATCAACTGAAAAGCCGCCTCTGCCTTGTCGCTCCATTCAAACTTGATCTTCTTTTGAGTTAGCTTGGTCATTGGCTTGGCGATCTTTGAGAATCCTTCAATGAATCTTCGGTAGTAGCCTGCTAGGCCCAAAAATTGACGAATCTCCGTTGCAGACTTAGGAGATGCCCAATCTTTAACGGATTCAATTTTTGGCAGGATCCACATGAATACCCTGACTGTCGATCACGTGACCAAGGAACTGTACTTTAGGGATCCAGAATTCGCATTTAGAGAATTTGGCATACAACTGTTCCTTCTTAAGCAACTCCAAGATTAACTTGAGGTGCTCTGCATGCTCTTGCTTGTTCTTCGAGTATATCAGAATATCGTCAATAAAGATAATTACGAATTTATCCAGGTATGGTTTGCACACCCGATTCATGAGATCCATAAATACAACAGGCACATTAGTCAAACCAAACGACATAACTTGAAATTCATAATGTCCATATCGAGTTCTGAATGCGGTCTTTGGAATATCTTCTTCACGAACCCTTAGTTGATGATAACCCGACCTCAGGTCGATCCTTGAGTAGATACTCGAACCTTGTAGTTAATCGAACAAATCATCAATCCTAGGAAGCGGATAACGGTTCTTTACCGTCAGTTTGTTCAATTCCCGGTAATCAATGCACATCCGGAATGATCCATCCTTCTTTTTGACAAACATGACCGGAGCTCCCCAAGGTGAGGAACTGGGTCTTATAAACCCTTTGTCGGAAAGTTCTTTTAATTGGTCCGACAATTCTTTCATTTCGGACGGAGCCAGTCGATAGGGTGCCCGTGCTACTGGCGCAGCACCAGGTATTAAATCGATATGAAATTCCACTTGGCGGGTTGGTGGAATACCCGGCAAGTCCTCGAGAAATACCTCAGGAAAGTCTTGAACTATTGAGTACTCTTCAAGTTTGTTCTCTTCAACTCTTCGGCCTCCTTTATGGTAATATGTGCCAAAAAGACATGGCATCCTTTTAGCAAGTACCTTTGGGTTTTGGTACACGAGATGATGTTTAATCGGGACCCGTGTCCGTTGTCGCTTCCGTCACTACGAACAATTAATGTTTCATTTCCCCATGGAATACGAACGATCTTCTCGGCATAAGCTATCATGGCATGATATTTTGACAACCAATCCATACCAATTATGACGTTGAAACTACCAAGTTATATGGGCATTAGGTTGATGTTGAATGGATGATTTAGTAAATTCTCTAATGGCGAGCGAATTTGATAGCGAATTGTCCTAGGTCGACTAGTGATGTGTCTCGGCTTTTCGGCTTAGGATTTGGTATAAGATGATGTCAACTTTATAGTAAGATGGAGTAAAGGTCTGCTTAGTTGCTATGGTTACTAATTCGATTTCCCAAAGTAAACGCGTTTTACGAATACGCACACAATTTTTTTTTCAAGGATGTAAGTAAAAATGGATTTATTGACAAATGTTACATGGTGACTACTCTCAGCATGGCATAGTCCTCCCTGAATTATACATAGGTGATCAGGCTATGTATATTTGAGGGCTAACGATGCGATGCTCATTTTCGTCAAAATTGTGTTATGTAAAAAGAAGTATCAAAGAGTTTTATAAGATGACAAAATGATTCACAAGGTGGATGCAAGGTTGTTGATAAGATGACAATAAAACGGTTTGCAAGAAATCGTAAGGTGGTTTACAAGACAATGGCTAAATGACTCATAGGGTGTCAATAAAATAATTTATGTGATGAAAAATAGTTTCATAAGGTAAGAACAAGATAATTCATGAAGTGATAGTAACGTAGTTCGTAAGTGATATCGATTTCGTTTATGAGGCGATACTGAAATTGCTTATGAGATGGTATCAAAATAGTTTTTGACGGTATCACGTGACAAATGCTAGTTTATTGAACGATGGTAGGGTAATTTGTCAACGATAGTAAGATGGTTTGCAAAATGATAGTTTATCAATCGATAGTGAGGTAGTTTGTTAATGACATCGACTTTGTTTATGAGGCGATACTAAAATTGTTTATGAGGTGGTATCATAATAATTTTCGAAGGAATCACGTGACAGTTCATAATGTAATAGTAAGGAGTTTATGTTGTGATAACAAATTGTTTATGAATCTATAACAAAATAGTTTTAAAAATTGACCATGGAAACAGTTTATGAGGGACAACGAAATAGTTTATTGTGTGACAGTGATACGTTTCATAAAATCATAATGTTTTAGTAAGTGGTTTGCATGGATAAATAGAGAGTTGAAATAAAATTGACGAAGTTTTCATAATACCATAATTCGATAGATAATTTGGTTCATTGTTTTTCCCTCCAAAATACTACATGTTTTCTTAATACTACGAATTTCCAATACAAGCTAGTTCATACATCATGAAGCGAGATGTCTATGAGTGATGTCCGAACTGACCGGTCACGAGCTCCTTGAGTTTCCTGAAGTCCTCTCGGTCCTGACGCTGGGACTCCTGAACTGCAGCCAACTGCTGCTCAATCTTAATACGAGCCTGTCTCTCACGGTTACGAGTAATCTTCTCGATTGCCTCCGTAGTCTTAATCCTAGCACGCAATGAAGCATTCTCTGCCTCTGCAATGTCTACCCTAAATCTCAGAGCCGTCAGCTCCTCTTGTATGGGCACTCCTAATAAATGCTCTTGTATGCCTCGTATAGCCTCCCCGTGTTGGGCTTGTGTCCTCACAACGGCCGCTGCAGGAAAAGCAACTACAACGACAGGCTCTGGGTGAATGATATCCATCCTGATATCGATCGGGTCCCCAAGATTCTCCTCAGCAGAGACAGGAATAGTGGGTGCAGCCATAACCTGCACAAGCAAAAGTTTATATAAATCGTCTTTATATGAAACCATGCAGGATGCGTGCAGTATGAAAGGTAAACACGATGCAAGATGATGCATGGTGAATGAATATGCACACATGGCAGGGATGAAAATGTGACATGGCGAAATGGAATGCATCATGGTATGAATGGAAGATGGTATGAATGAGTGGTGGTATGAATGAATGATGGTATGAATGAATGATGGTATAATATCATATAAGATCGATTAATGTTTAGGACATACGAGTTTATAGTATATTTTGTCTTAAGAAATGATTTAGTATTTATATAATAACTCTTATATAAATAAGTGTAAAATATACGCAAGGTAAGGTAAGTATATATATATATATATGTATATATATATGTGTATATATATATATATATATATATATATATATATATATATATATTATGGATGGGGATACAATGAAGTACTTAGGTAAACACATAATCAATATACTTTAAACACTTGCGTCCAATTTATAAAACAAAGCATGTTTTCACCCCAAATAATAGTAAATTAGTAAAACTGTAAAAAGTGGGGCTATGAACTCACCTTGAGTACTGAAAGTCCAAATAATCACAGATAAAACGTCACGCAAAACGTTTAGATGCAACCTATTTAAATTAAGGTCGTATAAGTACCGAGTACTTTAATTAATAACATTGAATATAATCTTATAGTTGTTACATCGTACTATCGTTCGGGCTATCATAATTAGAGGTGGCAAATCTTGCCCATATGTTAACTCATGGGCCTAATGGACCCTTTTTTTTTAAGTTATGGGCGTAATGGACCCTTTTTCTTTTAAGTTATGGGCGCAATGGACCTTTTTTCTTTTAAGTTATGGGCTATTTTTGCCCATCAATAATAATTGATGGGCTAGTATGGGCATATGCCCAACTTTATATGGGATTTTTGAATTACACGTTTTCGTCAGTTTTTTTACGTTTTCGTCCGTTTTTTTTACGATTTAGTCCGTTATTTTACGATTTCATCCGTTTTTTTACGTTTTCGCCCGTTTTTTTACGATTGCGTCCTTTTTTTTACGTTTTCGTCCAGTTTTTTACGTTTTCGTCCGTTTTTTACGATTTCGTCTGTTTTTTTACGTTTTCGTCCGTTTTTTTACGTTTTCGTCCGATTTCGTCTGTATATTTACGTTTTCGTCCAGTTTTTTACGTTTTTGTCCGTTTTTTACGTTTTTGTCCGTTTTTTACGATTCCGTCTGTTTTTCTACGTTTACGTCTGTTTTTTACGTTTTCGCCCGCTTTCTTACGATTTCGTCCGTTTTTTACGATTTCGTCCGTTTTTTACGATTTCGTCTCATTTTTACGATTTTGCCCTTTCTTACGATTTTGTCCGTCTTTTTACGATTTAGTCGATTCTTTTACGATTTCGGCCGTTATTTTACTTTCTCGTCCGCGATTTTACGTTTTCGTTTTCTTTATTCGTTTTCGTCCGTTTTACGTAAAAAGGACAATAACGTACGAAAATGTAAAAAAATAGACGAAAACGTAAAAAAACGGACGTAACCGGACGAAAACGTAAAAAGACGTACGAAAACGTAAAATAACGGACGGAAAGGTAAAAAAACAGACGAAAACGTAAAAAACGCACGAAAACGTAAAAAAACTAGACTATACGTAAAAAACGGACGAAATCGTAAAAAAACGGACGAAATCGTAAAAGAACGGACGAAATTGAAAAAAACGGACGAAATCGTAAAATAACGGACGAAATCGTAAAAAACGGACGAAATCGTAAGAAAGCGGGCGAAAACGTAAAAAACAGACGTAAACGTAGAAAAACAGACGGAATCGTAAAAAACGGACAAAAACGTAAAAAACTGGACGAAAACGTAAATATACAGACGAAATCGGACGAAAACGTAAAAAAACAGACGAAAACGTAAAAAAACGGACGAAAACGTAAAAAAACAGACGAAATCGTAAAAAACGGACGAAAACGTAAAAAACTGGACGAAAACGTAAAAAAAAGGACGCAATCGTAAAAAAACGGGCGAAAACGTAAAAAAACGGATGAAATCGTAAAATAACGGACTAAATCGTAAAAAAAACGGACGAAAACGTAAAAAAACTGACGAAAACGTGTAATTCAAAAATCCCATATAAAGTTGGGCATATGCCCATACTAGCCCATCAATTATTATTGATGGGCAAAAATAGCCCATAACTTAAAAGAAAAAAGGTCCATTGCGCCCATAACTTAAAAGAAAAAGGGTCCATTACGCCCATAACTTAAAAAAAAAGGGTCCATTAGGCCCATGAGTTAACATATGGGCAAGATTTGCCACCTCTAAAATAACCACAAGAAATTCCTTATTGAGAAAGAAAAAAAAACGTAGCTTTTGTATAAGAACAAGCTTGTCCGTGCGTTGCTGTGGGGCGTAATTTTTTTTTTTTAGCATAGGGCGGTTTTTGACTGCATAATAGTTGGACATTCCACGCGTTGCAATGGAGCTTGTTTTTGTGTGATTTGATTACATAGCCCGCCCGTTGCCGCGGGGCATAATTTTTCGCGAATCTGTTTCAAATAAATGTTGAGTGGAAATGTGGGCACGCGTTATTTCGCTCGTTTTGTTCGCAACTGGAAAATATTTCCGCGGGTATTTTTTTATCTAAATGAATCGGTAGATATGTGTTATATATTTGATAAATAAAGTTCTTTACATAAAAAAATCGTAAATAGTTAAAAGCTGAATGTACGTTTTGCAAATTTTTTTATTTTTTTTCTATTTATATTAAACTTCAACAATTTTTATAAAGTCGTGCATATGTCGGAAGCATAGCAATATTGGGCTCGTTTTGTTCACAATTCAAAGATCTTTTCGCAGGTATTTTTGGATCTGAATGCATCGGTAAGTCGAGGGTCCGTTTCGTATCCATCATTGCTCACTACAACAAACATACAAATACTACACATTTATTATCTCCATTCTCCAAGCCTATGAAAATGCATGTGTAACTTTTTGTACATGTATTTGTTTGTATTTATAAACGTAGTTTGTGGTTCGAGAAAAGTAAGATCGGATCGGAGCAGATCTTAAGATCTTATGGTCAAGATCGGGATCCTATAAGATCTTAAGCATACAAAGATCTTATGTAGGATCCAGATCATTTTTGTTTTGCAGTATCGTAAAATCGTAAGATCCTAAGATCAGGATCAGGATCTTAACAACAATGCAAAATTAAATCAATTTGATCAAAAATTAATTTATGAAAACAAAAACTTAAAAAGGAAGGGGCCATTAATAAAACTTTAGTGTTAATTTTAAATAAATAATATGAAATTAAATGTAAATTTATAAGTTTTAATTTTTTTCAATAACCTTAAAAAATAAATAAATAACCCCTTAGACTTTGTACCCCTAGACTTTATATTTTAAAAATACAACATATATATGCACAAGATTATTAATATGAAAATGAAAGCACAAATTATTGCGTATATAAATAAATGGACGATGCTATATGTTTACGAACAACTCATGTTTTATCTCTTTATGAGTTAAGTAATAATATCCCGAAAAAAATTTATTTTCAATATGCATTCAATAAGAAGTCATTGTTATTACATTTTATAAGTTTATCACATGCGTACATGGTTTTAATATCAAATACGGTTAAATTAAAAAAAACTCGCATTAACAATTACTGAAATAATAGTAAACAACACTTTTAATGTGCAAATACAAAAAAATAACAACATTTGCAAAATTAACACTCAATTAAAATTAAATGTCTAAACCCCGTAATATTAAAAGTAGTTTATTTAACCACAGAGTAAACAATGACATATTTCGAAATTTTAAAACTTTATTATTCACTTGTACAGTTCTACTAGTAAAATAGTATTTGCAAATGGGCAAATAGTTGATGGTACCAACGCCATTGCGTAAGGTACATGCATGTATTTAACTTGGACAAATAGCGCTTTTTGAGGCGCTTGATCCCATTTGTACAGCTCAGACACAAAAATCTCTTTAATTACCTACTCTCACTAGTGTTAACGTAACCTCACGCGCCATAAACGCCAAGATTCGAAGAGGTGTTGTACTGTTTGTCGGACGCGTGTAAGCAGTGGAGAGCGAGTAGGTGTTTCATTATCCACTCGCCTCGACAAAATAAACGACTAACTTGTACCGTACTAGTCATTAGTGCTGTAATCTATACCAGTTTACTTATTTTTTTTCAAGTGAGTTACAAGAATGGTCCCTGAGTTATTTACAAATCTGTAAATGTTTTCCCTGCAACTTTACATTGGAGAAAACTCAACCCTTACAAGTTGGGAAGTCCATATCTTGGTAATGTATACGAATCTTCTTGTATTGCGAAACATATAAAAAGCAACTAACATTAATCTTTTGGGAACTCCCACAATTGAAGATAAAACATTTTTTTTAGCAAAGAAGATAAAACAATTAAAGACCCATGGAATGGGTGCTTATTGTTTGGATTAGGCATTTGGGAAAAGGTCATCTTTTTCAAGTTTGTTAGCTTAGGTGGCGTTTGATATCGACTTAATATAAAAAAATAAAAAAATTAAGTTATATAAAAACTGTTTGTTTGTGACTTAATATAAACTAATGACTAAAAATATTAAGTAATAAAACTGAGAGTGTCTATATTAACTTATCACTTAATTAAACACGACTTAATAAAAAAATTAACAAACAAGCCCTTAGTGTGATAGTGTTTAGCTTCATGTATTGTGTTTTTTTTTCCTCACTAATGATTAATTGTCTTGTTTAGTTTTAGTGGGATGTTGTGTATTGCATTTTTGTTTTCTTGTTGGGCAGATTATTTTCGAGCTCGAACTCGACTCGAAGATATACTCGAGTAGCTCGAACTCGAGCTCGACTCGTTTACATCGAGTCGATCTCGAGTAGTTTACGACTCGATCCCGAGTAGCTCGCGAGTTGTCTCATCTCGTTTACACCCCTATGCACGAGGTTAGTGTATCTTCGCCTAAGAAACTGTTTGAAAAAAACTCAAAAAATTATTATGTTCATAGTTTTAACGACTTCACCTGTTAGTATCTTGAAGAATGATGTTGCGGCCAACGGTTGTATGACTCTCTTTTGCATTATGTCTTTGTATCATTAGAAAAACATAAAATAGTTTTGTATTTTCCATTTTGAACTCTCTAATTTGGGTTTTAACTTTCACTATATAATTTAAGGTTGCAAAAATCGCGAATGGGTAGTCGGGCGGTCGAGCTAATTGTAGCTTGTAATCAGTCTAGGCAGGATTAATCGGATTGCCATTTCGGCAGGTTTTAGGTATTTCAGGCGAGTTAACTTATAATAGATATAAACAACTAACATAAGTGATTAAAACATGTTTACGGCGAGTTTTTGAGTATTTCTAGCAAGATTTGCAGGTTTCCAACAAGTTTGACCATCATTGACCGTGTTGACCGCCGTTAACCATAGTTGACTGATTGTTTGACCAATTAATCGGACACGGAAAAGTTGATGGCTCAGTAGCGCATAAACAACAATTAATCGGCTTTGTAGACTTTTTTTTGACAACAATGATATAATTCACAAATCTTTGCCTTTCTCCCTCGACCTTTATATTTTGTAAAAGTCGTATAATATGGGATGTTTTTCGTGTTAACTTGTTCTTTTTACCAAATGAAAGTCTTTATCCCAGATAAAAAAAAAGAGTTCAATGGCAAATCTAATAACAAAACATGATTCTTATTCTGTCTTATTCGATTAACTCAAATATAGATACCACTCACCGTTTTAATGGACTTTTAAGTAAGTTTAGCTAGAAAAAGCAGTAAAACAAGACTCAAATAAACTTGCATGAATAACTCGAGTTATGTTCACTTTAGGTCAGATTATAAGTGTTATGTTTAGAAAAAACTAAACAGTTAAACGAATTAGGTTTTTTACTCAACATATTATATAAGGAGGTTGGTCTTTGAATAAGATCTACACAGCTTAACCAACATAATACCGTAATTGAATCTAACCTGTTCTTATTGTCACCTGAAAATGTGTATCAAAATATATTTGAATCACTTACCTCTTGTAAATACATTAGGGCTGTAAACGATCCGAATGAACACAAACGAAGCCTTATTCACGTTCTTTCATTTAACTTTAACCGGACATATGGACAGAGACGGACACTTAGACAAACGGATATTTTTATTCATTTTGTTCTTTAAGAAATGTGGTTGTTCGTGTTCATTTATGTTCGTTCGTCAAGAGATTGAACGAACGTAAATGAACGAACATTAATGAATGTATAAAGACAAAAAAATATACATAATATTGTATTTTACGTGTGTTCATTTGTTTAACTATACTGATTTTTATAGTATTTAATAAAAATACACTATATACGACCATAAACAAACCTATAAATTCACTAACGAATGTATAATCAGACATTGACAGACATAAATGAACGAACGAGGTTTTTGTTTATGTTGTTTCACTTAATTAAACGGACATAAAATTTTGTTCATGTTTGTTCATGTTTGTTCATTTAACATTTAATAAATGAAAAAACATTTTATCGCATACATGAAATGTTCACCGAACTTTTAATTCATTTACAGCCTAAAAAGACATGAAACGCCTAACCTCCGGAACACTTTGACGGCGATTCTTAAAAACAAAACCATGTTTATAAAAAAACAAAAGACCAACATATGACAACAACAAATAATAAAAGGACCGTTTCCGTAACTCACAACATCCCACCTCAACTACTACTTAACATACGCCGGTAGCGCATCACACTCCTTCACTCACCACTTATCACTCATCTCTGCATAGTAGATATATAAATACAAAATATCACTGTATCTATCTATATATTCATATAAAATCAAGTTTAGATCACTTGAGTCAAACCTTCAACCAAACGCCTTCTTAATTCAATTCAAAATTATATATACAGTTACATACATTGTATGTGTTTGTAATGGATCCACCAATAATCAATGAGAGTTCATTTTCAACAGCTAATCCATCTTCATATAGTTTAACTGAAATATGGCCGTTTAACGGTAATGATGGTGGTTTGGGTTTGAAGATTGGTGGTGGGTTTGTTGGTGGATATGGAGATTCCGGGGAGTCGTCTGTGACGGAGCAGAGTGGTAATGGTGGGAAGAAGAATAATAGAGATGGGAATTCTGAAGATGAGACTTCTTTACTTGTTTCTACTAGTAGTGCTAATGATTTGGTAATTTTTTTATTTTTACCTTTATTGTTTTCTTTTTTACTTTTTGTGTTGTGGGTTTATTTGGTGCTTTAGGGGCACATGATAAAAAGGTAAAAAGTCCACAGGGTAATGTGGATCCCTGTGTACTTTTATGTGAGATTCTATGTACTTTTTATATACGCTTTCTTATCATGTGAACCCTTATTTGATTTGCCAAATGCCCAAATTAGATAGTGGTAAGATCAGGGCGGACCCAGGTCTGTGAACAGGTTCACAGTTTTTTACGATAATAGAATGGACTAACTAAACAAAATATATGACACAAAATTCGAGGACGGGTCCATTTTAGAAAAATATGGGTTTTTTTTTACAAAAAGTTACACTAACCTAAACTTTAGGGAAAACCTCCTCCGTTTACTCGTATAAGGATGTGCATAAATTTTACTTATGTGTGAGAAAGAAGCTGTTTTTAATAAGCAGTTTCTCGAAAGCAACTTACTTGAACAAGAATAACAAGTAATAGAAATAAGCTGTTTTGCATAAGCATTTTATAGGAAGCATGATATTGATGTGTTATCAATTTGAATATTGGATTTTATTGTTACATGTCTCGTATATTGAAGTTTTAGTGCCTTAAAAAAAACTAGTTTCTACTAGTGGCGCTAACGATTTGATAATTTTTTAGCAATTTTAACTTTTTATTTACGTACTTTTTTTGTGTTGTGGGATTTGAATTTGGGGTGATTTGGTTTGGTTATTGAGAATTCGGGTCTTTGATGACAAATCGATGTGTGTTAGTTATGATTCGTGGAGGATTATGAAGTTCATATGAGTTATTTGTGAAAAGTAAGGGTGCGTTTAGTTGCAGGAATGTTTTCTTAATTTTCTTTCTCTAGTTTCCTTGAGAACGGAGTAACTCTTCCTTTTTCAGGAACCTTTTGAAAACTGGAGAACTCTAAATTCAAGTTCTCTGAATCATAGTTATAATATAATCGGAGAACACAGGTTTTCTGTTTTCGGTAGAGAAATTTCTGAAAATACTCATTTTAAACACGTTTTCTGTTTTCTCTGTGTTTCTTAGAAAACTTTTCTAGGAAACTTTGGTCAAAGTAACCAGTTTAATAAAGAAATACTAGTAGCAGAAAATAAGCTGTTTTGTATAAGCACTTTATGTAAAGCATCGTATTAATGTGTAACATCTCGAATATTGGATTTTAATTGTTATATTTTTTTTTTATATATTTGGTGCTTAGTGTAATCTTGTTATAATTTTAGCTTATTAAGAGATTTTCAAAAAAAAAATATTGTTTTAAATTTGGACAGAGCAACTTGAATGGGAAAAGAATGAAGATATCAGGATCGAAAGACGAATCGGGTGGTTTAAAAGTTGACGGTGAAGGGAGTTCAGGATCGGGTAATAAGGTCGCGGCAGCCGAGCAAAGCAGCAAACAGTCTGAACCGCCTAAAGACTACATTCATGTTAGAGCTAGAAGGGGTCAAGCTACTGATAGCCATAGTCTTGCTGAGAGAGTAATGTTCTTCATATGATTCAATATCCATGTCTTATATCATATGTTTCTTATGATTTTACTGATGTTGATGATATAAACATGCTTTGCTTTCAGGCTAGGAGAGAAAAGATCAGTGAACGGATGAAAATTCTTCAGGATTTGGTCCCGGGGTGTAACAAGGTGTGCATTCGTGTCGTGTTTGTATTTGTTTATGAGATACATGCGTGTTTGGATGCGCATTTAGCCATGTGAATCTTGTAACGTGTGTGATTGATGATCGTTCGCTTGGTTATCTATGAAGGTGACTGATTTTAATGCTATGTTTAGGTTATAGGAAAGGCACTTGTACTTGATGAAATAATCAACTACATCCAATCACTACAACATCAAGTCGAGGTAGTTCTTTGAACATACCATTTTCATGTTTATTTTACAAGTGCCTAACTATTTTGTACACTCATTCCAGAAAATTGACACTTTTTGGTATGTATTTAATGTTGTAGTTCTTGTCAATGAAGCTTGAAGCTGTAAATACAAGAATGAACTCTCCTATTGAAGGGTTTCCTACAAAAGAAGTAAGTGTTAGTGCACCTTTATCGCATTTGAATTTTATTCAAGTTTCCTACTTTAACATGTTCTTTTGGCTTGCGTGTCTATTCATTGTGGATTGCGTGTTATATTTCACATTTTAAAAGTTTTGTACTAATTTTGGCCCACAATTCGATGTTGTTTTATCTCATGCTTCCGTGTATCCTTACATTTGTAAATTCTAATAAGGGGAAGTAATACACTTAAAAAATTAAATACAACAAAAAACCATTATGTGGTTCAAAAATTTGACATCCATGATTTATGCTAGAATCCTTTATTTATATCATGTGGAATCCTAGGCTGCGTTTAATAACATATTCCTTTTTTCATTTCCATTTTTGGTAATACTCAGCGGTTTATATTCCAAACCGGCTCCATATCCAACATACGTTTCCTGTGATAAATATCTTATAAGCGAATACTGCCACGACACAATCATACCCCCTAGCTCCTGGACCATATCCTCATGATCTTTAAAGAATCATTTGTAGCCGTTTGCAGAGCCTGCAACATATCTACAAATGAGTTTGAGAATTGATATTACTTTTGGACCACAAACTTTTGTCATCCACAAGCTTAATCTTGTTGTGTTGAAGTTTGGACCACCCTGCACTACATTTTGAACCTTTTCTGTAGCTCTTGTTTTCACTTGCTTGTGTTATTGTTTTCCTATCTGATTCCTTTGATGATTCTATCTTTTTTGACTTATGAGTGTAAAAGTATTATATTACTTAGTTATTAGCAAGGATCATTTTCCTGCTTTTAAATAACTGATATACTGTATTGAACATTTGAACTAAGGAAAAACTTAAAAACCAAGAAAAACCATGTCAGTTTCGGATTTAGAATTTAGTAGGGTTGAATCTTTAAGATCAAACATAGAATATGAAATGAGACTCTAGAATAGTCCACTATGCGATTATTTTGAAAACCATGGATAGTATTTTCAACTAGTGAACTGATTAGTCTTCATGTTTCAGCCTGGCCCACCGCCTTTTGATGCAGCAGGACTTCTATTTGGGTCACAAGCAGCACGTGAGTATGGTCAAGAATCACAATCAGAGTGGCTTCATATGCAACTAGGAAGTAGCTATGAAAGAGCAACATAATGTCGAGAAAAAACCTGATGTTAGTCAAACAGAAACTAGGAAATCTTACATTCACAGTGGGATTCCAAAGTATGTAAGATAAGATTACTATATATAATATATGAACTTATATCGGATTATATGATATTTAAGATAAAGTGCTTACTCATCTGTTAAAAAATTGCATTTCTGACAGCCCTGATAGACCAATACTACAAGCTTTGAAATGGTCCGGGATAGAAGTGATTTTAACATGATCTTATTGTTTTCTTTTTGTCAATTTCGCGAAAAGTGTGAAATTACTAGATCTACTAGGTAGATATTGGAGGCCTTTTTCTAGTTAATTGAATTACTAGTTACATGAAGACTACTACAGTTTGACCGAGTATATTTTTAATTGATTTTTTTTTTTACTTGTGCACCTACTTAAAATGCATATAATGGAAATCAGTGAAGCTGAACATGAAACGATGGCCTACATTAACTGCTCCTCCTTCTCAAAAAATAGCAAATATTGTACATAGTAACAGTAATTTAAACTGAGACATCATATTATGGTGAAGCTATGGTAACTGTCGGTTGTTTATGTTTTTTCCCCCCCTCGGATGTTTCTGAGTGACGCAACTTCGTAGATGGTTTGGCTATCTCTGTTAAAAAGTTCCTGCTCCTTTTTCACCCCTTTGGAGTGCCATTGCTAGTATTCTCCAAGAATCCACTATCTGCTTCTAATTCTCTCAATCTATCCCTTTATCACCGACACCTCTCTTTAAGGGTTGCCCAATTTCTGATTCTGCAAATCCACAAATAACCCATTTTCACCATCTTTGTAGAAATTCGAGTAACTATATTTATCCAACAAATGAATAAATAAAAAATAACTTCAAACCAGTATTAGTCTACGACATCTCCCCCATTCATCTTCTCAATGTAGAAGACTCGATGTGGTTTATCGAGATTCTACAGCATACGTACAGCTGATGTTTTATCATTTTCAAATATCCAACAATGGTTGTATTTAGGGCAGGTTCATCATAAGATATCCCTTTCATTCTATACGGATCTTCTTGAGGGAACTCTCGTCCCCCCCCACTTTTGTCAAAATCCCTTTCCATAGGGCTCCCGGACTCATCAAAATCCTTTCCCAACGGGCTTTCAAGCACGTCTTGGTTCGTTTCGAACGGGCTCTCGGGCTCAACATAATCCTTTTCAAGCGGGCTTACAGGCTCGGATTTCTCACCAAAAGATGATGAAGATTGAGATTTCCACTCCTGGTAATATTCATCAGTATCAGCTTCAACTTGGCCGCATACCAACACCTTTCTAATGGCTCTATTTTTCTCTCTGTAGCTCTCGATTCTGATATATAACTCTTATGTGATCGTCCTCTTTAGGCAACAACATCCATGTAGTATGATAATCGCGTCTTGATCATACTCAGCTTGCTCTTCCATCATTCTCTGATACTGTAACGCCTCCATTTGAACAGCTGCTTTTTCAGCTTGTAAGCGTGTGATCATTGCCATAGCATTGTTAGCTGCAACAGCAGATGCACTTCTTTCTTCTTCAAGCTCCATTGACAATAGCTGGAGAGCCTTTTTGTCCATACGGGCTTGTTTCTTTAACTGCTGAAGACTCGAATCACCATCACCTGGAGCGTCATCGTTTATTATTTCTGTCGACAATTCAGATCTTTCTGGTGACGATTTCCTAAGAGTTTTGTTGGCCCATCTAGGACTGTCTGCAGTTGAATCTGTGAGCGAGATCCCAAAGAATTTATTACTTTTTAATAAGTTCGAGGTTTTGCAAAACTCATCATTTTCATCGGCATCTGTTAGTTGTGTCATCGTTCCAGATTTCGCATCTTCTCTAACTTCTACATGAAAATCCATTTGAGACTTAGATTAGTATAAAGATTTCGTACACCAAAACATATTAAAGAATTAAGAACGTAATGGTAGCCTTAATTAGAGATACCAAAAGAACCAACTTAAGTTCTTTATTTATCTTCAGGCCCATGTTTTTATAAAGAATAAAATTGCTTATGTGCTTATATTAGAGTATGTAAACACTTAAATTTAAGGAGATTGGTATGTGCTTATCTTAGATAAGTTGTTTTAATCACTTCTAAATAAGTAAATTCCAAACACCCCCTAAATCAAAACCACCTTTTTTTTGCAGAGTCATGTTTTTTCACAGCATTTATTTTGTTAAAAAAAAAAAAAAAACTTAAGCAAGATATATATTCACTAGACCTAACTCCTAAGGGTTATAGTTTAGCCTTCATAATAAAAAGAACTTACTTTTAGCATCTGTGCTTAATCCAAAGTCATACTCTGGCATATCATAATCAGATATAAATTTCAACTCCGTATATCGCGAATCCTCAGTTTTCCATGCTGTTGGTGTGTAACACGAGAGTGCTCTAGGAGAAGATGTTGCTCTAGGAGATGAAGTCGTTGCTAATGTAGAAGCACGGACGTTGGAAAAGCTTCTAGCATATTCTTTAGAAGTAACTTTCGGTTTTAAAGGCTCACCACAACACGAACACTTATTCACATCAATTAAATTTTTGCTGGATTTATTATGATCGTTAACCATCCTCACAGGCATCAAAAATATCTTCCTATCATCTGTAAATGCATTGCTGTCTCTTTGTCGACTCCCCAAAAGGGATTTACTCGTGTTGCTGTCAGATTCTTTCTCGGTTGCAAATGAAAGAAGACACCCTTCACACATGTTTTGAATCTCTGCAACTTTCCTATGGACATGACAATAAGCCAATGATGATATGTCTTTTTTATGACATTCACATATGGATTCATTATAGTATGTACTCGGGTCTTTACCCACAAGCATATGGTCCACCCGCGTGCAAAGCACGCAGGGCGGTTCCAATTCAAATATCTTGGCAAAAGCACTAGAAATAAATGCGATACACCCATCAATGTAAAGAGACGCGATTAATGTCCATTCAAGCAATGCCCATAACATAAATTGTGGGAATCCACCCATCTCTTCTACAACGAATTTCTTGAACGATCTTTTTGATGATGCCATTGTCAATATAATTCAAGAAATAGCAAAAGACCATATCCGAGGATATGAGAAATTGTTGCGGATTAAAAGATAAAGAGATGAAATGATAAAAAACGAAGAGATCATGACCTATGACAATGTACGTAGATCATGATCTACCTCGTTCTTTCCCGAAGAGAAAAAGATATAGATAGGTTTGTGTACGTAGAATCTAAACGAGGTTTTAAAATCTCCTGGGTAATTTGGTATAATGTGGCACTTTTTGACCACAACATAACGGTTTGCAAACAAAAAATGTAATAACACAGTTGGAAATTAATTTAAGGGAGAATTTCATATATATTCCTCCGTATATCAATAGTTACATATATAATATATGAATCCGGATCGATTGAGAAGGTTTTTATTTTGAGAAGATTGAGAAGGTTTTCAAAAATGATAGATTTTTAACTTTGATTCAAGTTTTTTCAAGCGTAAAACTCATTTTAATGTAATTATAATTTAAAATGTGTAAAAAAAATTCGAACCAGTGTTAAAAAATCTCTCGATATTGCGATATAAGTACAATACTGAATCTTCTATACAAATTTAAGGAATCATTACCATAACTCGATTTTAGCATTGATTTGTGAATCAAATTTGTGATTTATAGATTCGATTCACTATTAAATGATGTTTACTTATGAATCAAGTCAAAAAATATGAATCAATTTGCTCAAACGAAGATTTCTCAATCTTCTCAAAATAAAAACCTTCTCAATGGAACCAGAGCCTATAATATATATTATCTTATTAGTTTTTGATGTATAAAGTACAATGATTTTAACGTATCTAAAAGGTATATATGTATTATTATGTATTTTTGAATTTAAGCATGAATATATAAAAAAACTTGGTCTAAAAGAGGATGAAGTTTATTTTATCAACTTTGTAGTACACGAGTGGTTTATTATTCATTTTATTTCATCAACTTTGCAGTATATGACTAATACCAGTGTTTTCTCTTTATATATAGTTAAAATTTTATGCCTTTATTTTTTCATTAAGAGGGTACATATGGAGGGTTTTGACAAAATTTATAGCAGAATCAAATAGTAAGTGTCAAAAGTTAATAAGAGTTGCGCTTTTTTAGATAATTTTAGTATGAGAACCGGAAAGTATAAATGTAGTGTTTGTTATGTTGTAATAAAAGTTGAAAGGGAAAATTGATTCTATTAGTTTTTTACTTTTAACTTTTTCCAATGTAAGTTACTCTACAATTTTACACTATATACACGTCACTAAACTTAAAAGTATTTCTTAATTTCTTCACCAGACTTTTTTATGTTTAGGGTCAATTACATAAATCGTCCTTATGGTTAACTCTAAATTATGGAAATCGTCCGTTTTTATACTTTTTCGTCCCTTTTTATGAGTTTTCACCCGTTTTATATTTTTTCGTCCGTTTTTATCCCTTTTTTATTCGTTTTTGTAGCTACTTCATACGTTTTGTCCTTTTTAATCCGTTATCGGTCTATTTTTGTTGTTTTTATACGATATATTTGGAAAACATGTTTTTTTTAAATAACAAGCATTCTTTTTTTACTATTCTCATAATAACATGAGTATGCAGCAACATTTTACCTACAATCTACATGATCCTGAGCCACACCGATCTACTTGGAATCCGTCAGGAACCACCGTGAGCATGTAAAAGCCTGGTGGGGCCACGTATATCGAAGTAGGAGCTACCACTGTCACTCAAGTAAATTCTCACTTATTGTTTAAAAATTCATACACTCGAGTCTTATTAGTCTTTGATTCATCGATAACGAGTGGGCAGTAAAAACGTATGAAAACGTATAAAAACGAATAAAATTTGATAAAAACGTATAAAAAAGATAAAAAGTATGAAAACGGAGAAAAACGAATAAAAATTATGGAACCATACCAAAAATATTAAAACTAACGGAAAAACGGATAAAAGCGTAAAATATGTATGCGACGGACGCAAACTCATAAAAAGGGACAAAAAATTATAAAAACGGGCGAAATCCGTAATTTAGAGTTAACCATAAGGACGATTTATGTAATTTACCCTAAAAATAAAAAAGACAAGGTGACCCGAAATTAAGAAGTAATTTCTAAGTTTAGTGTCTTGTTTACAGTATAAGATTGTTAAAGTAGTTAGATTGAGAAAAGAAAATGTTAAAAGTAGGAGAAAAAACTAATAGTGTCAAATTTTCAAGACCATCTCCCTTGGACTCTTAATGCTGAGTTCCATCTAACTACAAGAGTGTGCCACAATAGTGGTATTCCCCTATCTTCTTTTTCATGATGACCTCAAAAGGGAATACTTGAAAGTTTCGTTAAATTATGGTAAAATCTAAAGGGTAGATTACCACACAAAAGCAAGTTTCGTTAAATTATGGTAAAACTAATGCTAAGGCGCCTAACGTCCTCTCAAGAGGTCTAGAATTCAAACGTCACTAGGTACAAATTTAGGGGCGACTAGGTGTAAAGGGTCGCAAAACAGTAATCGGGATACCTTGGTTAGGCCATATAGTCAAAGACTTGCCTTGCCCGGATAACCTTAACAAGCACTAATGGGGTCTATTAGGATAAGTCTAATTTAAGTTGAATAAAAAAACATATAGGAGGCGTTTGTTTAAGCTTAATTTTGGGTTTATGAAAATCGACTCATTTTTCATAAGCTCTTATGAACTTATAATCTCTACTACGTATAAAGGAAATTTGATCATTTCTTGAATTTTCAACAATTGGATGAATGTTGAAAATTGAATTCTAATTTCGAAAATGTTGAATATTGATTCTAATTTGGCTGAATGTTGAATGAATTTTAATTTGGCAATTTCAGAAATGTTGAATCTAATTTCGGTAACTAACACCTTGCATTCCATATCACACCGAATCAATACACATCCATATACATACAGCTTGCATTCCATGCATCTATCTTTGGTAATCCTTCAATTTCAATCAAACACCTAACATTCCATGATCATACCGAATTTCTGTCAAATGTACATAGGCGGGAATTGTGTTTTTTAAGTTCAAATTTGAATTTAAATTTGATAAACCTAATGGCTATATAAACAAGGTTGAAACCATGATCATACCAACACCATACACCAGAAAATCACACAGCAAAAGAAATGGCATACAGATATCCAAGAAACGTTGAAAATGCTGATTTGGAGGTTCGTTTGATGTGTAATCGTCTTGTTTTGCTTTTGTTTTGTTGGTCCTAATATTGTGTTTGTAATTATCTGCATAAAAATGAGGTTTACGTTGTACCCCTCTTTATTTTCTCTTCCATAACATAATCGTTTCCTACATCATTATAATATATGTTATATTACTTGTTAGATTGAATCTGAAATACTTCGACCTTTTGAGCAGATGGATGTTGATACGTTCATCAACCCTGACGATGCGGATGTTGAAGATGAGGTAAACGCGATATACCATTTACTTTTCTTCCATTTATATAGTTTAATTGTTGTTTGGCGAATTTATAAATTTCGTATAAATAACTTATGTTCGATGGGTTATCTAAGTTTTTAAGTTGTGTTAACAAATATAGTCAGGCCTTTGTGAGTATGTTTATGCCTTGTGATACCATATAAACCCATATACATGGTTCTTACATGCTAGGTGAACATGTTTATCTCATGTATTTGTTTGTACCAATGGATTGCGTACTTTATGGTTTACTTGATAAGTTAATTTTCAACATTTTGGCTGAAACTTAAATATTTTTGACAAATTTACATAGGCGGGAATTATGTTTTTTAAATTCAAATTTGAATTTCAAATAAACCTAATGTCTATGTACACGATTGTATCCATGATCATACCATTTACATAGCCTTTGTGATACCATTAACATCACCATGCTCATCTATTTTTTGAGACATGCGATCCGTACATTACTGTCGATTCTTTGATTCTGGGTCATCACATGTGATGTTGGGTCATAACAATCATTTAGATTCTTCGAATAATGAAAAGAATAACTTAGCAAAGATTTTTTGGTTCTTTTGATAAATATGTAACTAAGTGGTTTTTACCGACATGACTTCAGATTTTTACCTAAAGAATAAAGGTAGGGAGTGATGAACACATTATTAGTAATCTAATAAGTAAGGATCAACGAATGAATAAAAAACAAGTTTTAGTCAGTTAAAAATTCAAGTAGTGTCATGTTTTGGTCTATAAAATCGTTGCTTTTATTTTGAAGAAATCCATAAAATCTTTGTTAGAATCTTAATGTTTTCATCAAGATTCATTTTCTTATGAAGATTGTTGACTTTATGTGATTTTGACTGGATCAACAATTAACTGTATCAGTATGTTAGTAACTTGTATGGTCCAACTCATTTTTTCATATAGTGGTTTCTATCAAAGTAGACAAACTAAAGCTATTAGGATTCATGGGGTCAGATTTAATATAACTGTTATATTTTTAATGGTATAATCAAGATTTTGATACTCCGTATATAACAATATAAAAGAAGGAAATAGATCGACTATCAAAGAAAATACTCTCTGACAACAAACCTGAACTATCAGATACAGAACACATAACTTCTTGGTCAACCTTTGCAAATTTTATGCAATATAAATTAAGCTTTCGTTATTTGCTGGTACCATACAAGTTACTGTAACTTCTGTATTGCTTGTTATTATAGATGATGTTGTGCAATTGTATTTGAATTTGAATAACATTTAATGGGTAACCTGTCACATACTATGACTTCCCTAATAAGTAAAAACGATAAGATATGTAAATTATGTATTGTCAGATATCTAGCCTTTTGATTGTTGTAGGTGCGGCTTTATAAGGTTAGAAACAGGGTACTAATTTTTACTCATTTACTTAACGGATATGGCCATTGGAATTGCTTATAAAAAGTAGATGCAACTGCTAATATTTACTCACTCCACAAATTCCTTACCTGCCTTTATATGAACACAACATACAAAAAAAGAACATAAAAAGCTAGACGTTAATTTGTTATATACCTATATCAAACATAAAAAAAACCGTAGTATATCATCATGGAACTTTAACATGGTCTGACATGAGTATTTACCAGATTTGGCGATAGAGGGGTTTATTTAAATTTTAATATTTTAGTAATAGTAATTTAATTGTTAACCCTTTTTGTAGTTTGAAGACACGACCATTGGAGTTACACAATCTAACACCAGTATTTTGACCCCCATTCATGTTGATTTAAACAAAGGTATGGTTTCAACCTATGTTGATTTACACAATCGATATATTACTTTAAAAACATGTTGTAATACACCCTCCTATGTTTCAACCTATGTAGGTACCAATGCAAGTGTAGACCCAGCTATTCTAAAAAAACGAGAATATCAGAAAAGTTATTACCAACGACGTAAACAAAAGAAAATAGCAGAAGCAAATGCTAACATGGAGCCACAGACACCGCTGGGAGCTACACAAAATCTTTCGGCCTTGACATGTGCACCAACTCACTTAAATCTCTCTCCTAATAGAGTACCGTTTGGAACATTACAGTATATCATAAATACAAATGGCCCTAAAAAAACCACCGTTACAAACACCATCGTCTCATAACCTGTCCAGCAATAAGGAAAACATAACACCATTGCAAACACCACGTTACTATGCTTCAACCTCTGTAGGAACCAATGTAAGTGTAGACCCAGCTATTCTAAAAAAATGAGAAAAGAATAGAAGTTATTACCAACGATGTAAACAAAAGAAAATAGCAGAAGCAAATGCTAATATGGAACCACATACACCGGTCGGAGCTACACAAAATCTTTCGGTCTTGACATGTGAAACCATCTTAGGTAAAAAATTGTACATGCTGTTCTTCTTTAAGGAACTTGTATTATCGTACTAATACATGTTTTACATTTAATTTAAAACCAGATCATCCACATGGTAGTAACGATCTGTTGCCTCTATTTGATCAAGAGTACAACTAAAGTAACGATGGTAAGCTTCATTAAATAAATCCTTCATTGCTCTTTACTACTTGTATTTATATTATTCCTTTGTAGGAAACAATGTTGGTGTAGCACAAACCACTCAATCAAGGAGAGAATACCAAAAAAATTATTACGAGCGTCATAAACAAAAGAATATAGCGGCCGATGTTAGTGAAGACCCAACCATTCAAAAAACTAGGGAATATAACAAAAGTTATTACCAACGTCGTAAAGAAAATAATAATTCTCAAGACGATCCGTACGATTTTGTGTACAATGGGCTTCCTAAAGAGCATTTCCTATTGAAGGAGTAACCACCATGTGTCAATTGTGGAGCAAAGAGAATACAGTATGAGTTCCCTACTTTTTGTTGCATGAATAGGAAAACGACTTTGCAACCCTTACACATTCCTCTAGAACTATACAACCTATTCACGTCGCAATGTCAGTTAGGAAAGATGTTTAGGAAAAACATATGTGCGTACAACACAAACTTTTCCTTTGCATCCATGGGTGTAAACTTTGACAAAAGATACGGCGTTAGTGGCTCTGGAGTATATACTTTTCGTGTGCAAGGAGGTATATATATCATAAAGTTGATCAGTTGGTTCATAGAGACGGAGAGCCAAGGTACTTGCAGATGTACTTTTATGACCAGGAATCTGAATTTGAGCACAAGTTAAAATGGCCTAATCTTGATCGAGATATTGTTACGATATTATCACGTGTTCTTGCACCAAACCCATATGTTCAGACATTTCGATCACTTGGTAACCTTGGTCCACTTGACAAGTATAGGGTCAAATTAACTACATCATTTAAGGATGATCAAAGACTTTACAATCGCCCGACAATGTCTGAGGTACAAATATGATTCTGATCATTGTACGTCTTATCTAAATATACAACTTGTGTACCTAATCTTATACTCTTACATTAAATATATTATCATGTAGGTCGCTAGTATTTGGGTAGAAGGTAATGAGAACATCACTACATATAAAAGAAGTATTGTTGTGTATGGAAGATCTGAATACCCTACGCAAATACAGGCTTATTTTGCTTGCTATGATCCTTTGTCTTATCTAATGTTCTTTCCAAACGGTGAGGCTGGATGGCATAAAAGAATTCCAAGGGAAGGTGTAGACGTAAGAGAGCTTATTGATGATGATGACGATGACGGCGTCGAAGACGAAGAAGGTACTAAACTAATCATAACATAAATATATCACTTTGTCTTGTTTAATACCAAGTTACAATAGTATCGTATAGTAAACGTATGCCTTACATAATCTTTTTAACATCAATACGTAGGGATTAACACAACAAAGGGTAGGAAAACAGTTACTATGCGAGAATATTATTGTTACAAATTCCAGATTCGGCCATATCATAACTTGATCCTGTTCAGAGGGCGATTGTTTCAGAAATCGTGGTAGATACGTACATAAAGATCGAGACTTCACGATTAAAATTTTGTGAAAAATACCAATCCACGGTTAGAGCAGATTTGTATCAAGGAATCGTTGATTGTGTTAACGTCAGGGAGGTTTAATCAAATAGAATTGGGTAAGTTATTGTCTTGCCTGTGTCTTTTATCAGAGGACCACGTGACATGCGCAAAAGATTTTTAGATGCCATGACGTTTGTACAAGATGCTGGGAAACCTGATACCTTTCTGACGATGACTTGCAATCCAAATTGGCTAGAAATTGTGGAAAACCTTTATGAAGGACAAACGGCCCAAGATCGACCACGCCTGGTTACAAGAGATTTCTATGCAAAACTAGAGTATCTCAAGCACCAACTATTCACCAAGCATATACTTGGCGTTGTTGCGTCACATATATATGTTATCAAGTTTCAGAAACAGGGTTTACCTCACCCACATTTTCTTCTAATTATGAAATCAGCTCACAAGCTGGCAAACCCCGATCATTACGATAAAGTTGTTTGCGCTGAAATTCCAGACCCAAATAACCATTAAGACTTGCATCAACTGGTCCTAAAGCACATGATTTATGGCCCTTATGGTCACTTAAATACTCAGTGTCCTTGTATGGAGGGTGAACCAAAGAAATGTCATTGGAATTATCCGAGGCAGTTCCAAGAAACAACGCGACAAGGAGATGACTTGTACCCATTGTATAGACAGAGAGACAATGGCATTGAGGTTAATGTACGAAACAGCATCCTGGACAATAGATGGGTTGTTCCATATAATCCCACATTGTTGATGATGTTTAATTGTCACATCAACGTGGAGGTGTGCTCAAGTATAAAATCAGTTAAATATGTCTTCAAATACGTTTACAAGGGTCATGACAAACAAGTTGTAAAAGTTGATAAAGATGGAGACCAAGTCGTTAACGAGATAAAGAGATTCCAAGATGTATGTTATGTATCACCCCCCGAAGCTATGTGGCGAATTTATGGCTTCCCTCTATCTAATATCTATCCATCTGTCATGTCATTGCAAGTTCATCTGCCAAATAATCGGCTTGTTAGTTTTAGAGAAGATGATGTACTGACTGATATTCTTAATAGAGAAAGAAATAAGAGATCCATGTTGACTGCCTTCTTTGAATTGAACAAGACAGACCCAAACGCAAGGCAGTATTTATATCGAGACATCCCCAGGTACTACACATGGAATAAGAGTACACGTGTGTGGAAATGAAGAAAGCAAGGGAAAATGAGAGGCAGAATGGTTTCCGCTAATCCTGCGGAAGGAGAGCGATTCTATCTCGTAATGGCTTTGATTATCTTTACACGGTCGATGACGTGTTGTACACTACGTTTCGTAGAGTGGCCCTCGAAAGGGGATTGATAAAGAGTGATAATCACATACATGCGTGTCTACGTGAGGCGTCCACACACGAGCTGCCCTACGCTCTTAGAAGACTATTCGCGACCCTTCTAATCTTTTGTGAGCCGGGAGATGTTAGAAAGTTATGGGATGACCATTACGAATCACTTTCAGAAGACTACAACTTAAATTGTGCAAGTGTTGAGCGCGTTCAAAATATGGTTCTAACGGACATATCAGCAATTTTACAATCTATGGGTAGGAGTCTTAGTGATTTTGATCTTCCCAACATTACTGCGGATGTACGTCCATATGCATTTGGTTGTCGTGAAGTACATGAGGAGTGCTCTATAGTTGTACTAGAGGAAGATATACTCGCTCGGCATTCTCTAAACACTGATCAGAAAAATGCATATGATACCATCATGCGACATGTTGATGCTGACTCGCCAGGCGTGTTTTTTATTGATGGCCCTGGAGGAACTGGGAAAACGTTCTTGTATAAAGCTTTGCTAGCCAATGTTCGTTCTCGTGGTCTTATTGCACTTGCCACCGCTTCGTCAGGGGCTGCGGCTAATAACATGACAGGGGGAAGAACTGCTCACTCGCGATTTAAGATTCCCATTAATCTTACTACCAACTCAATGTGCAACATCAAAAAACAAAGTGGCCTAGCTAAACTACTTTGTCAAGCCAAGTTGATAATATGGGATGAAGCATCGATGGCTAAGAGACAAGCTGTGGAGGCGGTGGATCGAACGATGCAAGACATTACAGGGGTCAAGCTTCCATTTGGTGGCAAAATAATGGTTTTATGAGGGGATTTTAGACAGGTTTTACCGGTCGTAAGACGTGGAACACGGGCGCAGATTGTAGATTCAAGTCTACGAATGTCACCTCTTTGGAGTATAATTAAAAGAATGCGGTTAACCATAAACATGAGGGCACGAACAGACCCGTGGTTTTCAAGCTTTCTTTTACGAGTCGGTGACGGAGTTGAAGAGGTCATTGATGAGTACTACGTACGAATACCGGATGACATGACCATTCCATACACTAACGATGCTGCCTCAAAGAACGCGTTAATCAATGAAATATTTCCTTCCTTTGCCACCAACGCGAGTTCATCTTCTGATATAGTTTCAAGAGCTATCTTATCAACTAAAAATGAACACGTTGACAGCATTAACAATGAGTTGATTGACAGATTTCATGGCGAAGAGAATTTTTACTACAGTTTTGATGAAGCGGAAGACGACATACACAACTTCTATCCCTTAGAATTCTTAAACTCGCTTAATGTGACCGGATTGCCACCTTATTGCTTGCGCTTGAAAGTTGGATGCCCAATTATTCTTTTAAGGAATCTCGATCCGGCAAATGGATTATGTAATGGCACGAGGCTTATATGCAAACGCTTTGATCCTAATGTCATCAATGCTGAAATTGCTGCCGGACAACACGCTGGGGTAAGAGTACTCTTGCCAAGAATTCTTCTCGCTCCATCTGAAGAAGACATGTTCCCTTTCAAACTAAAGAGAACACAATTCCCTATCCGCCTTAGTTTTGCGATGACTATCAATAAAGCTCAGGGGCAAACAATTCCAAATGTGGGTGTCTATTTACCCGAGTCTGTTTTCTCGCATGGTCAGCTTTATGTTGCGTTGTCTAGAGGGATATCACGTACTACCACCAAGGTATTAGTGAAACCAGAAAAAGAAGTTGATCGACCAGGCGTATACACCTCAAATGTCGTGTACCAAGAAGTTTTACACGACGATTAACGTGCACCGCTGTTAGCATTGTATCTCATAATGATGTAATGTTTTGTAATTAAATTTAACTACATGTGTTGTTTGATACACGTTAAGAATTTATCGCAATTTTAAAGTGTTTACAATTTCATGTACACCAAACATATAGTTTTATTTCGCAACCCAACATAAAACTATGACACCAAGAAAAAAGATTACATCAAAGAAGCATCCTACCAAAACTAAAAACAAAAACAAATTACCGAATTTAATCCAAAACAAATGTAAGTGCCATATACACAATACCACATACGACAAGAACTAAAACAAGCAAGGACCGAGGTGATGATTATTTAGCCACCCTATATATCTATATATCATAAATGAAAATTAGTCTATGGGCTTAGGAGTTTGGGTACTATTTCACCGCTGCCATATAAATGAATAAAGAAACTATGGGCTTAGATAGTTTTAGTTATTGGGCTCTAAATAAAAAGTTCATGTCTAACCTTAATCGGGTAAAACCAAATAAAACAAAACTTTGGTTGACACAAAACTCACTTAAACCAAAATTTTATTTCTTCCTTATGATTCACACTTATGTAGTTATGTGTACTATGATGGCGTCTAATATGTTTTTGCCGAACGTATGATTTTCTTAATGTTTACAAAAAATTAAGTAGTTATAAACTTTTGTCTTGTAGTTGGTCGTAATAATAATATATCTAATAGTACAAATAAACTCTAGAGTAAACTGCAAAAATCATCCTTGTGATTTGTACTTTTTGGCACTAATCATCCCTAACTGATACTATTGGCACTAATCATCCCCGAGTGATGAAACGTTCGGCAAAAATCATCCTTATGTGTTTTAAATGACATAATTACCCTCCATATGTTTAAACCACATGGATGATTTTTGCAGTTTACTAAAAAAAACTAATGTTTCAATTATTATTATTATTATTATTATTATTATTATTTTATAAACATTACTTCATCATCATCATCATTATTATTATTATTCACTGTATTTGTAATTTACTTATTTTATTTTACAAAAAAATTATTGGGAAGCCGAGATATCATCTAGGCCGCCACTCCTTGATGTGTGCGTTTATCTGACTGGGGCTTCCGCCTTTGACACAAACCAGGATGGCTGATTTTGTTCCGCCTTTACACGTTTACGCTGTGCCGCATCAATCAGCCATCATGGTTTGTGTCAAAAGCGGAAGTCCCAGTCAAACACACACATCAAGGAGTGGTGGCCTAGATAATACTCGACTTCCCAATATTTTTTTATAAATCCCTTAAATTTCTAATAAAGTGAATTATAATAAATTAAAAATAATAATAATAAAATTAAAAATAAAAAATGTAAATTACAAATAAATATAATAGAAATAAATAAAATAATAATAATAATAATAATATCGTCTTTGACGCAAATGGGTGAAGGCCCAGATAGTATCTTGGCTCCCCTCTAATTTGTTGTAAATTCTATTATTATAATGAAGTGATGATTTAATTATAAAAAGTAAAAAATTAATAATAATTATGAATATTAGTTTTTTTTGTAAAACTGCAAAAATCATCCCCGTGGTTTAAACATATTTTGGCATAAATCATCCCTGTGTGTTTTAAATGACATAATTACCCTCCATAATTCGTGGTGAGGGATGATTTTTGCCGAACGTTTCATAGCTCAGGGATGATTAGTGCCAAAAAGTACAAACCACAGGGATGATTTTTGCAGTTTACTCTAAACTCTATTTCTCACAACATAAACAATAAAGGCCCGAAGCAATGCGTGAGTGCAACTTTCTCGGAGATATTAGCATACATGCTAAAAACGACGTACATGAAAGTCGTATTGCTGTTGGGTTTGTTTTGGGCTGGCCGTCATTGTCATATGTTTTTCCTTTGTAAGAAAGTTATTGTAAAAATAATCACGTGAATCGACTTAAAAATATTATGTTTGGACATTTTTATTTTGACCCAAACCATAACTCTTTTTCTAATCGGTCGTTATCACATATCGTTAAGTATCACAATTTTGCATATCGTTTTTTATTTTTGACCCAAACTATCCTGTTATGAACGTTACACGGAAACCGTACTATAATACCATAATAATGCATATCCTTAATTATCGGCTGTTAGGGATTCTCCGTGCGTGCACGGATATTCGCCTAGTAGTATATAATAGCCTACATTTCATTTGAAGGGACCATCCTTGATGGTGTATTCTATACCTAATACCTTAAAATACTTGAATAGATTCATATTTCATTTATTCAACATAGTTTCAAAAAAATTAATTGAAACATTACTTTAATTGTTAGTTTCTCTAGTGCTAAAATCTTCAAATGTCAAAACAGCATAATTGTCGTATGAATTAATAGAGTATAAAATAAGTTTTCTTTAATTCTTGCGTAGTATCTTGGAAAGGCGAAAAAGAAATATTGAAACCACTAGGAGTTGACTATCATGAAAGCAATTGTCAAATAGCTGAAGAAAAAGGCTTATCTTATATGTACCCCTTGAAACACCATTTGTACCTCCGGGTTTTTTGCCCTTTTTTTGTATTTTATTTTTTTTGTATTTTTATAATTTTGTATATGTTATAAAACTGTGACACGGAAAAAACGGAACGAAAAATATAAAGTTTAACATGTCAAAAGTATGAAACTGTCAAAAATTACGAAATAGAAACTGATAAAAAAAACTACGTTGCACTGTAAAAAGAGAGGTACAAAAAGAATCTTTTGTATTTTTTGACACTATTTAGTAGGCCTGGGGGTACCAATAAGAGTACCCAAAGAAAAATAATGGATTTTAATTTATAGAGTATTTTAACTAATCATGAGTCTCGTGCACACGTGGATGGATCTAGAATTTTAAAAAGGTTGTTGCACAAATGAATTGTTAGTCTAATTAAAGTTACATTGCAAAAAACGAAAATAATAAAAAAAAATTATTAAGAGTTACACATACCAAAAAATGACAGTTTTGAAAAAAAAAATTGCACTTCGTGACCTAAAATAAAGTGTAGCGTGTGTCACACCCGACACCTATGAAAGTCTATCCCTGCGTGCACATACTAGCTTTACACATAAATGGAATTTATATAAAAGTTTTAGATTAATATATGAACATATAAGAATTTATGAGTGTTTAATGTTTCTTAATTGTGATATAAATACAATTAACAATTATGCATAAGGTTTTGACATATACTTTTTAATTATGTATTAATATTCATTAATATTTTGTATAGATTTTTATTAGATGAAGGATTTGACTGACATGATTTTGTTTTTTGTTTAACTGACATGATTTTGATTGTTGATATAATTGTTTAAATTTAACTATTGATAACACGCATTTTATACATATTTTTATATGCGTTATCTGAGCTTTTATATATATTTATTGGTTAATTATATGAACTTTCGATACTTAATGGACTATATTTGCTATTGAAGGTTCAAGGTACGTGTCGTGGAAGAAAACGGAAGAATACACAAAAATATGAAGCTTAAACGAAGAAGTAAACTCAAGTTCAAGATCTCCCGATACACCTTCACTGTTTTGGCCATAACTCGGTCATACGAACTCCGATTTACTTGATTCAAGCGGCCACGGAAAGAGGAAACAATTATCTACAACTTTGGTTTTTGGTCCAAGAGCTAAAAATGGGTCAAGTACGCCGTACTTTCCAAAAAGTGTGGCGTACTTCGCACCAGCGGGAAAAAATCATTATAAAGCCCAGAAGTGCGTCGCACAAATAAATAAGTGCGCCACACATCTTGTCTGATGGAGTTAATATGCATATTTACTCCCAAAAATCGATCATAGACCCCCAACTTGGTCCTCAGGTGTCCCAAAATGTTATACAATCCTCATTTTGGCCAGGGGAAAACACACAATCCATATAACAACACGGAGGAGAAAATTTGGGCAAAGGAGAGTGACAATCCTTTGATCCAAACACCCCTTCACCACCACCACTTACCACCACTCCTTAATTACGTTTTCCAGCAACCAAACTGTAACCCTTGCGGATTTTCCAATCTTTCAATGTTCTATTTAAGTCCTTTGACTTTTGACTTTTACTGTTTTTCGTCAGGATCAGTGACCGTGTTAATGGTAGTCAATCTCTATGTTAAGCATTATTAGTTCTTTTATTCTTAAAATTGTTTTATTTGAATGCTTATATCTATGTGTGATCAAGTTCCGAGAGGTTTGTCCCGCAAACGACTTAAAATGTCAAACAACGCGTTCCGGCACGTCCATTTATGGTCCATGTTAAATTTAAAGCAGTTTATTTATAAAACATATGGTGTGAGTATTCTAAGTTTATGTAAATATATTTTTACATTCATTAAAAATACAAGAAAACTTCGGGTCACGTGTTAAAACACGAATTTTGATCGTTAGATAACCCAACAAGTGACAAAACGCTCCTAGGATTCTCCATAGAAGCCTCTAGGCATTCGAACCCCACAAGGAGACACCAAGGCTATTTTTTAGCAAGGTTGTCTCATGCATGCACCATATATCTTTTCCCATTGATTTTCAAAACACATAGTACCAAATCAAAAATCAAAAAAAAAACTCTCCTCTCTTCTCTTTGCTTCTTTCGAACGCACCACACACACACCAAACACTTCATTTTTCCAACTTTGATTCAAGAACATAAGAGCTTAAATATTTCCAGTTTGGTTCGAATAGTCGTGGGTTCATAAAAACAACGTTTGGGTTGTCGGTTTCGCGTTAATCTCATCTTCAAAACCCTTTTTTGTAAGTCATCTTATTTAAATGTTCTTGTCCTTTTAGTAGTCTAATGATGCATAGATGTTGGTTGTACAAGGTATTTTCTAAAAATCAAAAACAAAAAGTTTTCAAATAAATATTTAGGGTGTTTGTTTGGTTCGAACTAAGGAAAAAGGAAGACAAGGAAAAGACCATTTTAATATTGTGGTTGTGATGGTTGAATAACATTTATGTACTATATAGCTTATTTCTTATTTAGCTTAAAAATAAACTTTCGAAAAAGCTTATTTATAGCTTATTCGTGGCTTATTTGGTTTCAGACATAAGATGAACACAAGGAAAGTGATTTTGTTTATTTACCTACTTTTGTTATATGTTTATATCTTATTTTGATAGCTTATTTCGAGAACTAAAAGTACTACATAGCTTATTTGAAAAGCTATGTATTTGGTTTTGGGCTTATAAAACCCACAGCCCAAAAAGGCCCAATAAGTCGTGGCTTATTGTGGGGCATTTTATGGCTCGACTTATTTTATGGCTTATTGGTTTACTTATTTGGATGCTAGAAATACTTATTTTGCATATTATATAACTCGTTGCTCGATTTTGGACTTGGTATAAGTTCAGAAGAGCTTGTTTGGTCCTATATAGGCCACGGCCCAAATTGAGGCCCATTAAGCTTCGGCTTAGTTGTTCAAATTGATTCGGCTTATTTCCAATTTCCCATTTCCTCCTAAATTTCTACTTCTTATTCAATTGATTCGGCTTAGTTGTCCTTGATTCGGCTTATTTCCTCCTAATGCGTGTCCTTAATTCGGCTTAGTTGTCCTTGTTCAAATTGGTGTCCTTGATTCGGCTTATTTCCTATTTCCTCCTAATGCGTGTTCAAATTGATATTTTAGACAATGTAGGGTTTAAGAACTAAACAATATGTTGGGATAAGGCCTAATAAGTGAAAAACTTGTGATTTTAAGCATTTTAAACGGACTTTGATCAATTTGGATTTGTAGTTAAAAAAGGGTTAAAATAGTCGTCGGAAAGCGTGTTTTGATAAAACGTCACTTAAATGTAGATTTTTGGCACCTTGTCGGAAATTGGTAGATTTAGGGAAAGTTTTTGAAAATAAGGTTTGAAACCTTGGAAAATATTTTATAAACGAACGGGTTATGCCGAAATTTTATAAAAATACTATACTTAGAAAATATTTCACTAAAACTTATTTTTCCTAAAAACCGACAAAAAGACAAAATAATAAAATATTATTATTTTAATAAACAGGCTAAAAGACGAAAAATATATTTTATAATCTTATAAAATATAAAACTCTTACTATTCATTTTGTGTATTTAAAACACGTAAACACTTATACATTAAATGCTAGATCTAAATAACATGGGGTTTACCGGAAAAACGGTCAAAACATATTCAAATAATGGTTTATCATGTATTCATTTACTTCTAAATTTCTACTTATTTATTTTTATTTGATTATATTTAGTCAATATGAGTACCTAATATCTAGTATACTTATATAACTACTTCGAGTATATATATTCTTTAAGTCTTATTTATCGACCATCACACCACCAATAATACTAAAAATAATTGTACAACGCATGTCTTAAGACTCTTATGCATCAACTATAAACATACGTTTAAAACATATTTCTAAATCGAACATTAACTGGACTAGGTCGTGATTGAACGCCGTTGATTACTACTGCTTGAACATCTTTTGTGAGCTACTTATCATCTTTTGATTGAGGTGAGTTCTCGTAGCTTCACTTTTCAAACTTTTTTCCGTTGGGGAAAAATGATACTCAAAATCTATTTCAACTACTTTTACTATTGTGCAAAATCTCTTATTTCTCTTTTGAACAATGCTATGTGCCTATGATTGCGTGTACGAATGCTATATGAATTCTATGTGAATGCTATGAGAATGCTATGAGGATGCAATGAGGTCTATTTATGCGAAGTTCCTTTTTGGACTTCTGCTCAATACTACTTAGCCGACCTTGTAGCTCCAGCTGGTAGGCGATAGGTCCGGAAGACTATAAGCGCGCGAGAATTCTATTGATTGGTTGAATTAGGTTGAGATACCCTGGTATGATGTGATGATGTGTTGATAATCTAAATACTATTGCATGCATTCTGCTTTCATATTGCACTATTGTCCACACTCTTAAATCTCGGCACACCAAATGAGTTTACTTCTAAACCTACGAGCTCACCAACTTTATGTTAACCTTTCGAGTATCATTTTCAGGTGAAACGAATGCTCGTTGATAGCAAGTTAGCATGCCTAATAGCAGACTTTGAGATCATCCCTTGAGGATTTATTCTATGGAGACTGCATTTTAGAAATTCTATTTGTGTTTTGTATTGGATCTCTAGACTTGTATCACTCCGATGTTGAGGAGTTGAGTTGTAATAATTCTAGACTATGTAATGTGTTTTTGACTTGTCTTGGCACAAGTCCATGCTTGTTGTCGGAGAACGTGTGACACTTTGTTTCAATGCATTTAGATTTATCTATATTGACGCCTTGTGTTATGACGTTCAAATCTCCGTCACACCTCGTGTTTCCGCCTTAGTCGGGGTGTGACAGATTGGTATTCAGAGCCAAGGTTATAGAGATTTAGGTGGTTTGGCCTAGACTATAACCTAAGAACCTTCATATAGTTTGCATAATAGGATCTTCGTGTGCGGTTTCTGCTTATATTCGTCTATGCGCGTAATTATCGTCTATCGTATTAGATAAGTCAATCAGTAGGCTGTGTGAGCCAGATACTTAGTATAATTGGGAAAGGAGGCATATATAAATATGATGGCAAATGTAATTATAGATGCATCACGACCCACACGGACTTGTTGATCACGCTCACTCAAATTAGTGTTGACACCTTACAGCTGTAATTCGATCTATAGTGTACTAGGACCGTCTATACACGAAAAATCTCCCTCCTACCTAATTTTGCCTATGTCCTACCTCATGTAGATATTGCCGCCAAGGATGACGATACAAAGTGCAGGCCGATCAACTGCTGCACCACGAGGTGGAAGGACAGGTGGACGGACTGGAAGAGGAGGTGGAAGAACTAGAGAACCAACGGGTAGATGTCACACCCCCAAACGGGGCCTGGACGGAATGAGTGTTCGGGGGCGTGACATCATATTAAACATCACATAAGATCAAGGGAACGACCATTAGTGGACGTTTTGAAAATCATAACTCGTTGCATTTATTAAAAATGGATGTCTTACAAGACTTTAAATGAAATTAAAGCATTGCGAAAGCGTAAGTCAAGTTTTCAAAAGATAACGAGTATGGATGATAAGAAAATCTTGAAAGATGGTATCATATTGCACGTAGACTCCACATAGCACATCAGAGAATTCCAAAGCTAAGCACCTGAAAAACATGCTTAAAATGGTCAACATAAAGTTGGTGAATTCATATGTTTAGGTAAAGTATTTACGAGAATAAAAAACGTTTAGTGAATACTGTTTCACTCACATTATTATGAAAAGTATTTCGTAATTGGAAACGTTCAACCAAAGTAGTATGGACCACAAGATTTCAAAACACATGTGACTATTATAACAAATACAATATCACATGAAAACATTTACGTGTTCTAAGCTCATGACACTGATGTTAAATTAAGAGATACATATAATATGCAAAGTGATGAAACTGACCTATCGATGTCCGACCAAGACACCCTAATGAATTCCCGACATGAAATATATCCGTTTGTTCATCGACACAGAAGCAAGTAAGTGCTTGCTTACCCGGATAGGGATAATTAGTCCCAATAGATCTATTTATAACATTCACACTCACTTAACCAGTCCCATTGGTCATAGGTAATTAATGGTTCATGATGGTTCGGGCATGATAGTGGTCTAATCGCTACTTAGTGACACACGTAAATCGGAAATGATAACTGAAAACACTTGTGTCCAATGTAAAGTAACCACTGTATTTGTAAAAGGTTTAGGTACTTATATCCATAAGTAAAACAAAGTGTGATATCAATCAATGTAAACGAGTTTATAATCGAACATATAAACGAGTTTGAAATCATTAATGTAAACGAGTTTGTAAACGAGCATGCTTCTCACCCTAAAGTTATAAAACATTTATTCAAAATGAGTAAAAAGTGGAGCTATAAACTCATCTTAGAGCAATGAGCAAATGATAATCATGTAAGAGAAAGATGATACATAATCCTAGCCGTCACCTAAAGGAATGACGCGTCTTAGGACTAAGGTATGATATACGAAACCAAAAGCAAAACGCTTATCAACGAGAAGTCATCCATATGTGTTTGTGCTTTAGTTTATTTAACAAAAACATGTCTTTACAAACTCATTAGGTTTATATAAGCGTTACACCATTCTTACGAAAAGTTGCCATTTTCGGAAAGTTACTATTTTATGAAACTTTCTAGTTTCAGAAAGTTCTAAGTTTCGGGATATTAATACCGTCCCCTATATTTGTCAAGTCCATAATTCCATAAATGCACTAACGAAATCTAAACGCCTACTTTTCATTTCTATTTCGTTAATTCGTACTCGTTCAATGGTATCGCTTTATCATTCTTAAAAAACTCCTAACCCTTTGCAATAAGATCAAATCACTAGCTTGAAAACGTTTTAATATATAAAGTTATATGTCCGAAAATAACTTGGCGAAAACTAGGTCTATCTCACTCATAAAGCATTTTTAACACAACTTTCGATATAAAATTATATGTCCGAAAATAACTTGGCGAAAATAACTTCACGACTTTGGAAGGGAAACGTCATTTTAGGCCATGTTTGTGTTTTATACTTTGGCCGAAATGGACTCAAAAGGGGTCAAATTGGTCATTTTTTTTCATGATCTGATCGTATTAAAATCGTTTTGCCGAAAAATGTTTCAAGTTTTATTTGAGCGTAACTCGGTCGTTTTAAGTCCGATTTTAGTGTTCGATATATGAAAAACTATCTATACGAAACGAGCTATCCGAAATCTACCTTCTCGGCTAATGAAAACATTTTTAAGTCTCCCAAAACCTCAAAACAAAATCAGATCAGCAACCTTATATTTCGCAAACGCCTCCATAAATCCATCCAAACTTCACAATAGTGCTTATACTAACCTAATCCCGTTCACTACTAATCCAACCAACAAAATCCACTCTTATGTCTAACCTACTCCCATCCTCATCATCATATCAACACACAAATCTTCTCATCCTTTCCTTAATCAAAGATTATTATAAAAGAAAGCATAAAACTTCATTATTTCACATCTCATCTTGTTCCTTTTTGAAAAGTTAACACAAACACAATAGGATTTAAACCAAGAGCATAAGAAAATAAAGAAATCAAAAGGAGGTTCAAGAAAAGGCTTACAAATGATGAAGAAATAAGATTGAACACCAGATCTATAACATACACCAAGATCTTGCAAAACCTCCAAATTTATTTAGAAACCCTAATTTCTTAATCTTTGATTAACCTTGGGGGGGGGGGGGGGGGGGGGGGGGGGGGGGGGGGGGGGGGGGGGGGGGGGGGGGGGGGGGGGGGGGGGGGGGGGGGGGGGGGGGAAAATGGATGAATAAGCCTTAGACCCTTGAATACTTGGAAATGACTAGTAAAGCATGACAACAAGGCGAAAATGAAAGATGGTGACCACCTATGGTGGTTATGGTGGTGCCGGGAGTTAGGGTGGAGAGGAAGAGAGAAAAGAAAGTTTTTGGAGGCTTGGTAATGAAATGTTAACCCTGGAAGTGAAGATGTGAAAGTAAATATAGGACTATTGCTAGGGTTTTGGTTCAAGTTATGTGACTAGCCAAGGCTTACACACACATGATAAGTGTGCGTGTGTGGGTTCGGTTCATAGGAGACAAAAAAGAAAAACATGAACTTATATAAACCATAGAGCTATACAAGTTCTTGCATAAATAAAATAAAAACATTTGCACATGGGACTTAGTACTATAGGAGACAAGGTTAAGAAGATGATGTGGCTTGTTGGCAAGGGGGGGGGCAATTTGGTCATGTTTTGTTGTTTTGTAAAATGTAAATATCTAGATATTGATTAATTTGACATTTTGACTCCATTCATTGGTTTTAAAAGTCTAGTCATGTATATAAGTCTAGAGGGGAATGTATTTTTGAGATTTTTGACCCTTGAAGGTATATTAGGTGATATCTTGGGTTTACATGCAAAGATGACGGGTTTCCGGAGTCCCGTTTGACCTAAAACGCAAAAAACGTAAATTATACGCGAAAAACGTAAGAATCGCAAAAGGAGGTGTACGTAAACTACGTAACACTTTAAAATGATAAAATAATACATATAACATGTAGACATATCCAAGTCCAAAGCCGGAACGCGTCCGATGACATTTTTCAGTTTTACGCGGGATAACTTCTCGGTTTTAAGTCAAATTCAAACGTAACGTATAAAAGTCAAACTAATGTACGAAAAAGTCAAAGATGATGACATGGAAATTTATGGGGTGTGACGTTCGCAGGAATCATAGTCTACCCACGGTCACGTACCACTTCACGACAAGTGGACGTGACCCAACCAAATAGAGTAAAGAACACAGCATGGGAAACCAAAGGAAAAACGTCAACGCCCTAAATAGGGATAACAGACAATAAGTTAACGAGCTGACCTCTGTCACTGACACTAAAAGCATGACTAGTCAACGACTTTACCTCACGGCAACAACCTATTACCTACTAGATAAAAGGGTGAATCCACTACCCGTAACCCATGCAGTCGACCAACAACAACCCCAGCCCTTTATAAAGAGTTAACCCCAAAACACTCTCAATGGTAATGATTTCCGCACCCTAAGTACAAGCCACATACTACTTAAAACATACACAAACTCACACAGCCGAAGTCCCAATCGCGGTTCATCTTCCCCCTCGGTAAGACTAACGATATACTTTATTCTTAGCAGGAAATCACCATATACTTTCACTTAGTACAAATCATTCCATCAAGAACGAACTTGTAATCCCCATCGCAAGTGAGTTAATCCCTCATAATCCTTACCCCACTATTTTTGTACTAACAAATGTTGTTTGTTATCAATGTTTGATGGATCGAACTTCTAAATTTATTCGAACTAAGGCTGTGCACTATAGAGGGAGGACCGAGTCGGTCGACCGATTAGGATGTCGGTCGCCACCATAGTGAGAAAGTCGGTCGCTGAGGAATTTTAGTCTTGAACTCGACCATTGTCGAGGAGATCTAGTTTTCTTGTTTTATATAAAAACAAGAAAACTCACCATGTTTAACACTATATATACCCACTCATTTCATCATTTTTTCACACATTTAAACAACAATTCAAAATACTTCTCCTAATTCAAAAACTCACCATGTTTAACAAGAATAAGAAAACTCCCAAATAAAAAACTCCAAATTCCCGACTTCAACAAAGTGTTTCGCATTTAACACCGGATCCGAATTTTCAATTATCCGGTGTTTCACCACCCATCCGCTTTCGATCCCCTGGTTTTGAATATCATTCACAATTACCACAACCACCACAAAATAATATGTTTTATCAAAATCGTCCATTTCATCCTCCGTATAACAACCAAAATTCTTTTTACCAATCACCGACTAGGTTGTATCGTCTTACTATGGAAAAGCAAAGTCCTTCCCAAGCAATCAACACTTATTCTCTGGTTATCGATCCAATCTTGATATGGATTTTGAGTAGTTAGGGCTTAGTCAAGAGTATTACCCGAGCCAAGATTATTCTATAGGTCACGGTTCGACTCACGGTTCGGCTTCAGTTAACGACGACAAAGAAGACGACTCTCCTGTCGAAGAGGTGTCACCCGTCAAACCTAAGAAGCCCTCGAGACGTGCAATAAGGGCCAAGAAGAATGATCCCAGGGAGCTGCCAAAAGAGTGGACAGTGGAGGAAGAGATCGCGTTGTGCCAATCTTGGTGCGATGTGTCAGAAAATAATATTGTAGGAAACAGTATGAAGACTAAGGGGTTTTGGGATGCGGTTATTACGTACCTTGAAAAGAAAACTGGTTCATCAAGAGGTTATGACTCGATCCTTAGCAAATGGAAAAATAAGGTTCGCCCTAGAATTGGTGCTTTTTGCGCTATCATCAATAATGTTGAAGATAATCACGAAGGTGGTTCAAATGACCTCGATGTGTTCCAAAAAGCGTGTAAAGAATACAAAATGATTTACAGGCAAGACTTTCATTGGATCATTGTTATAACATTTTGAAAGATCACCAAGGTTGGTTATACATTGAGATGCCTTCTTTTTACAACAATGCAAATGGGCGAAAAAAGTCTAAGACTTCTAAAACCACCTCGGGGTCAGCATCTGGTGGTTTTAATTTGAACAATAAAGCCTATGAGCCCGTAGTAGAGACTTAAGAAGTGCGACCACTGGGTCGGGACCAATCAAAGGCCAAGAAGAAATCAACTGCCTCTTCTCGTAGAAAATCTTCTTCATTTGTTGATTTGGTAGCCGAAAAATTCTTAAGCATTAAAAAAGAAAATTGGAACAAGAGGGAGGAGCAACAACAGTCCTATATCCAGTTGAAGAATCGGGAGTTGGATATCTGAGAGGCCGAGCGTCGAGAAGCTGCAGAGTTAAAAAGAGAGAAAATTACAATTCAACGTCGAACGCTTGAATTAGCTGAAAGAGAGAAACGGGACAGAGACATCTTATTCTATAATACATAAATCAATTCCTCTTTGCCAGCAATACAACAACGAAAGCTGCAGGAGATGAAAGACGAAATCAGGGAGCGGTATAACTTTAGATTATTAGTCTAAGTTTTTAATTATTATTATCATGTTTTTTATGTAATGTTTTTATATTCTTGTAATGTTTTTATATTTATGTAATGTTTTTATTTTTAATGAAATTTAATTTTGTTGTTAAAAACTTTGAAAAAAAATGAAGGTCGTCTTATAGTGGCAAAAAGTCGCATGTAGATCGTCAGAGAGAGAAAACTGATGTGGCAGGGTAAAATGTAAGTCGTTGTAGATCGTTGTAGTGCATAGCCTAACAAATATGAAATTCAATAATATCATTTACCTATGAGTCAAATGTCACTTTGCATGTTTTTTTTAAATATACTTTGCATGTTTAAAAGGTCTGTTTTTATCTGGACATACTTAACAGGGCCGTCTCATGGATTTCGGTGGCCCCGTGCCATCACCACAAAGAGGCCCTAGAACACAAAAAAAAAATACATATGCATCGGCAATACATGAACTAATTTAACTCTAGCATCATATTGTGTATATATACATAATACAAGTACATGAAATTTTGTGGTCCTCGTCAAGCAATGACACCTTTTACACTCCCTTAAAGACGGCCCTGATACTTAAATAGCAAAATATATCACGAAACCTTATATAAAAAAGATATTCACGTGTTCAAAATTTTATGGCCAAAACAAAATTAACATATCATGCAATGACAAAGAATAAACATGTTCTAGAAAGTTATGGTACTGTTCCAGAAACAATTACATGTAATACTCAAGTAACTAATTAACTAAATAAATTTCAATAAGCAAATCGTGAGAATATAAAAATACAATGACCTAAACATTATCACTATAGTAAAATGTTATATTTCACGCAATATGCAATGACCTAAACATTAATGTAACATTCAATAATGTATTGTTAAGAGCATTTGAAATGCAAATATCTATAATGACTTATTAGTTGGACACATTATTTATTGAGTTACATGTATATATATCAAAAAAGTCATTCTTACCATACAAAACATCTCCAATGCAATAAGTCATTTACAAGTATTTAAACAATATGTTTCTTTTGCATTAAAACTTTTTTGAGTAGATTAAGGAATATCAAGTCTTTTGCAACCATCCTCTTCAATGGAATAAAACTTTTTAATAAATTTATCCAATAGTAATAAGCTTCGCATAAGTCACATAACCAGCTATTTTGATGAGTTGGGTTAATGATTCATTAAATCGAGACATTGATTAGAGCTAGGTGAGCAATTTAAAAACCCTAGTTTTCTCTCACTAACATGGCGATTTTCCAAACCCTAGATCTTTGATAGTTGCTGGTCCTGTTTGATCTCCAATCACCGAATAAAGTGTGATTATTGAGAGTAATCTCTGATTCGTTTACTTTGATCTTTCTGTATTTGGTTCGACGTTTTCATTAGGGTTTGGGTTTCAATTTCAATAGAGGTCCTCCAAGATGTGCGTTCAAGGTTGACATTCAGAAGGCATATGATACGGTTAATTGGAGATCTTTGGGTTTTATTCTCAAATGTTTTGGGTTTCATCCTTTGATGATCAAGTAGATCATGGCTTGTGTAAAATCTCCTTCGTTCTCTATCTGCGTAAATGGTGACATTCATGGTTTCTTTAAAGGAAAGCGGGGTCTTCGACAAGGTGATCCTCTTTCTCCATACTTATTTACGTTAGTTATGGAAGTTTTGACATTGATTCTGCAAAGGAGGGTACGACTATCTGATTCATTTAGGTACCATAAGCAGTGTGTTTCGTTATCTGACGCTAGTGGGGGGTAAGGGGGTTATTTTATAAAAAAAAAATTAAATATGAGAAGGGGGTTATTTCTGTAAATATTTGGTGGGGGCTCATTTCGTAAATAAAAAAAGGAAAGGAGTCGGGGCGGACTGGGTCGGGTCGACCCGACAATACCGATTTAAATCAGATAAGTGTGAGTGAAATATTTTGAAAAAAAAAAAAGCAAAAAAAACAATTTAAAAAAAAAAATTTAAAAATGTCTCTGGACATTCATAAAAAAAAAAAGATCGTATGACTAAAAAAAGTTGCGAGAGGTATTTAAAAAAAGAAAGAACAAATTTTTTTTTTCTAAAAAAAAAAAAAAAACGGATTGGACCAGGTAAGGGTTTGACGCAACCGGGCGGAGGATGCCTGGGGCATATTAAATGCACCCCGGTAAAACCCGGAGCATTTAATGCACACTAAATGCAAAAAGGCCATTATAATGCTATGGCGAGAGGGTATTCGTGGGTTAAAAGGGGAAAATTTTATTTTAGAAAGTTTTTTGGGAAAAGAGGGGTGAAAAAACTGGCGATACGCGCGCAGTTGCGGGAGATTTAGCGGAGCGCGAGTTGAGGAAACTTATATTTTTAGCGATGGTTGAGAAGCTTAAAGTTTTATTCATAAAAAAAAAAGACCGTTGACTAAAAGAGTGCGAGAGGGTATTCGAGAAAAAAAATAGGAAATTTTTTTTTTAATATTTTGTTGAGAAATTAAAGTTTCTTTTAAAAAATTTTTGAGGTAAAAAACGGGAAAAAAGAATAAACAAAACTGAACCGATGGCTATCATCCGACAGTGCTGTGAGGGTTATTTCGAAGAAATAAAAAAAGGATAATTTTATTTTAAAATTTTTTTTTAGGAAAAAATAAGAAACGGGACGTTTAGCGGAGCGCGAGGTTTTTGGGAGGAAATTAAAGGTTTATTCATAAAAAAACAGACGATGTCTCAAACAGCGCGAGAGGGTTTATTCGAAGAAAAAAAAAAGTAAAAGTTATATTTTAAAAAGTTTTTGAGGAAATAAAAAAAATGGTAAAAAACAAAAGTCAATGTAAAGGAAAAAAAAGGAAAAGAAAAAAAAAAAAAAAATGGAACATTAATGTTCCGGGTCAAAAAAGCGGGTGTCGCATTAATTTTTTTGGTTCGGGGGGGGTGGTTCTGCCTTTTGTATTTTCACTTATAATACTTTGACCATGTTGACTTGCAGAATCTTTTTAAAAAAGACGAAAAGGTAAAAAAACAGACGAAAACGTAAAATAACTGACGAAAACGTTAAAAAACGAACAAAAACGTAAAAAACGTAAAGAAACGTAAAAATACGTAAAAATACGTACAAAATGTCAAAAAAATCAATTAATTGCAATTTGGGCAAGATTTGCCAACACTACAAATAATGAGGGAGTGGTAGTGTGACTTTTAGTAAATTTACACTTTTGGTCCCTCTATATTTTTTTTAATCTTAAATCATGTCTTTTTAATCTTAAATCACCTCTAATCTTATAATGTTTTAATCTATCATCACTTAATTTATATCACAAGTTAGGCTCACCCGCGCTCCGCTGCGGGATGTTTGGCGGCCGGTGTTTTCGGTTGGACGTGTTAGAAGGTATATTTTTGTAAAAAAAAAAAATTAACGGTCGTTAAATAACGACCGATTTAAAGCACTGTTTTGATGCATTCTAAAAAAAAACTAACGGTCGACCGCTAGTAGGGAAAGGGGTATTTTATAAAAAAAAAAATTAAATGAGGGTAGTTTTCGTAATTTAACACATAGTGCGAGGGGGTATTTCGTAAATATTTGAGGGGCTATTTCGTAAATAAAAAAAGGAACGGGTCGGGGCGGACCGGGTCGGGTCGACCCGACAATACCGATAACTCAAAAAGTGCGAGTGAATATTTTGAAAAAAAAAGCAAAAAAACAATTAATTTTTAAAAAAAAAATGTTCGGACCGGGTCGGGTCAACCCAGTGCATTTAATGCAACTTAATGCACCTGAAGCGCGTGGTTAGTTCTATTGTTATTAAAAAAAAAACAGACCGATGACTAAAAAAGTGCGAGAGAGTATTTAAAAAACAAAACAATTTTTTTTTTCTAAAAAAAAAA
>BQNB010030624.1:0-44076 GCA_026074375.1 Tanacetum coccineum | reverse complement strand
AAAGTCAGACCCCATCTTATTGGTTAAGCCAGTTAAAAAAGCTGGTAAAAGTGCTTGTTGGTAGCTGATGCCTATGCTGTAACAACATAGGCTTTGCTTTAATGTTGCTTAATCTGATTCCAGTTTGTTTTATTGCTTATTAGCTATTGAAACTTGTTCTTTCTTACTCATACAGCTTATTTAATATCTGGTCATCAAATATCCTTGCTTAATTCAGTAGCTATAGGTTTAAAAATTGTTCAACACCCTCTTAAAGGGGTGTTTGGGTCAAGGTGAAAGATGGGTCATTTGAGGTTGTCTTTGGCACTCAAAGTAGTTTTCATAGGTCTAATTCAGTCTAGAATGAAAGTTTTTTCAAGCTTAAACTTAGTTTTATTGAATCTTGTAGTTTGTTTTATCCTCAACATTAATCTGCTAAGTTCATAGTAGTTCATACTGTTTATTTGGGTTAACATGCTTAAAATTTGTTTAGTTAGTGATCAATGTGAGTTTATGAGCCTCATTTAAATCTGTTTTGAGTAACTTGTTCACTTGGAAAGCCCTTTAAAGTTTTTAGCCATAAATCAAGTCCCCTAGTAGCTGTTTGCCCACTTTTAGCCTAACTTGCTTATTTACCTTTTTTCCTTTTATTTGCTTATTTCCTTGCTTATTTTTGTCTTTAATTGCTTATTAGGTATATCTATCCATCTTTTTTTGCTTACTTTAGTTTAGTTTTTGCTTATTTTGCCTAAATTTGCTCATCCATTAAGCCCTTGTATGCCTTAGTCTATTTAAGCCTTTCTGTCAGCAATTTTTAGCTAGATTTTTCGGGGCTTAATTGCATTTTAAATTTTCTTTTCTTTGTTGTTTTAGATAGCCACAAAGTTAGGCTTTAAGCTCATATGCCCCTTAAGCCCATAAGGATCCTTCTTAGAGCTTAAAAATAAGCCCAAATCTTGTCCTTAGGCTGTGATTGTGCCAGTTTAGCTTATAGCTTAATTTTGAGTTTTTAGCTTATCTGTTTGTTTTTTTTTGACTTTTTATTGTTTATCTCAGCTTATTAGGTGTTAGTGATTAGTTATGCTAGCTTAGATTGCATTTGCCTTATCTTATTTTGCTCCCATTAGCTTAACAGTTTAGCTCATTTAAGTCCTTAGAGCAAAAGTGGTCATAACTGCCACCTTTGTGTGCTTATTTTTCAGCTTATTCTTAAGTTTCAAAAATATTGTTTTTTTTAAATTAGCTTATTTTTAGGTGTTTTACAAGTTTTTTTTTAAAAAAAGAGAAACGTTTTTATAAAAAGAAGAGGCCCATGCTCGAACCCTGGACCTCCCCCTTTCACAAACGTCCCACACATACAAACTCATACCATTGTGCTACAATAGCTCATCCGGTATGAGTTTGCACAATTAATCTTATAACCTTTTCTCAGCCCAATAAGCCCATTTGCTGTTTCAGCTTATTTAGGCTTATTTATAAGCCCACTTTTTTAGCTTTTATTTTTCCTGAATCCAGTACACTTTAAACTACTTTTCTGTATTTTTTGGGATTTTTCCCATTTTGTTTACTATTTTTTATCATTTATTTTCTTTAAAACTGTTTTTTAATTATAATAAACTAAATAAAAATCAAAAAAATATTTTTCTTTATTAGAAAATTTTATTTTATCATTTTGCATCTAGGAAAAATAGAAAAACTTTTGTAAGGCTATTTTTTCAAAATTTCGTTTTTTTTAAGAACGGGATTCGTTCCCGTTCACGTTTTTCGTATTTTCTAGCTCAATTTAACTCCGTTTTCGTTCTAGTTTTCTTTAATCTTACTTTTTAGTTAATTAGAGTCTATTAAAAGAAAAAAATCAATTTAGGGAAATTTTTTAGAAATTAGGTTTTTTAAGTGTCGTTTTTTTTTAATTTCCGTTAACGTTTTCGTGTTTTAACTTTTATTGCCTTTATAATAATACTCCCGTAGACTTAGGATTTCCTTTAATGCCTTATTTATGCTTCCCGTAGATTTTTAAGTTATTCATTTGCCTTTTTATGCTTTCCCGTAGTTTTAGAAAACCCATTATTTCTTTGATTATTCAAGCATCCAATTGTCAAACCAAATACGTATCCGTCAATTTCACGCCTCGTCGGGGAGAAACGACCCGGGTCCGGTTTCAAACTTTGTGGGTAACGGAGTGAGAAACCGATACTTCCGGTAATACTATACTATATATTTGATATAATTAACCCAAAAAAGTTGATTATTTTGATCACACCTCCTCCTTCTTACTCAACCATGCCTCTACAACCATAGAGAGGGCTAATCTCTTCCCTCTACTATTTCTGCTATCACCTTTAAGATAACCTTATACCTCGTCATAAGATTGTTTTATGAACATTCACAATACTCGAGAAGACCACCATCCGTCTTGATATCGTCAAGCTCGTCGCCTTCATCTTCATTTGTTTTCTTTTTTATTATTGTTGTTATTATTATTATTATTATTATTATTATTTTCGCGTATGAAACACACCAAAGATACGTCACCATTTCCTTCGGGACAATGTTCAAATGGAAACATCTCCATTCGAATAGGTTGCGTCTGAAGATAACATCGTCGACATTCTTTCTTTTCCCCTCAACCGCAAATCGTTAAATTGTCTTTGTCTAGGTCTAGGAATGATGGAACACATTTTGTAAATCTTTCTCTTCTTTTCTACTAGTCTCGATTCTAGTCTATTCTCTATTCCATGCGTCGTGGCAACTTAACTACTTCATCCGAAGTACTTTGAGTATTTTTAATTAGCGAAATGTAAATTAAAATGTCACTCCTTTCACAAAATTCGTCAAGCCCTAAACTCCTCTCCTGTTGGCGGTCCGGCGGCCCCCAGATTTATTCTGGCGGCCCCCAAATGTATCTGGGACCGCCGACAGCAGGCTTGAGATATCTGTCATTTCTTTTCAAATCATTAAACAAGCACCCCCTCTCTCTTTTCTGCTGCTAAGAGCTGACGTCTTTCCTACACCCAAACCTATGCCCAATATCTCTTTATAGATCAATGGGTCATCCTCACATCCTAACACACACAAGCATCATTGGTTATGTTGTTAATTGTCAAGTGAATTTCATAATGAAATGCGTCTCATTCTTAAATACAATCCTTACAATCGTCATACTCACAAATCTCCTCACATCTTGGTCCTCACTTCTCATAAACCTCTTTTCTCACCTCGAATGGTCTTTTCACTTCTAAACGGTTCCTCTCTTTCTCAATAATCTTCTCACTTCGGATAATCGTCTCACTTCTAATAGACTTTTACTTTTGACGTTTCTTCTCACTTCTAAATGTTCTTCTTCACTTCTAATAAGTCTTTTCTCCTCTAACGTTTCCTCTTACGTCTAAACGTTTCTTCTCTTTTAATAGTCTTGTTACTATTAAAATTCCTACTATATATCTCCCAACTTAATTATTTCATCTGGAATATTTAAGTAATTTGCGAAATGCAAATGTCACTCCTTCGCTAAACTTGTCACTTTCTAGAAAGTGAAGAACATGAAGAAGATATTCAATCTTCAAGTGTTATTGAGTCACCACATTGTTGAGTCTCTCATTATTCTTCCACCATGAAAGAACTACCTCATTTCACATCCCACCTTTGTTCCTCAACATTGTCAACCAACAAAACACCAAACAAACCTTTGAATTCCCAATCATCCACTTTTGTCTCGATAGGATCATATGCACATCAATTGTTAGTGCAAATGATATATCAATCTTTTCTATCAACCTCTCGTCAACACGTTCCTTCTTTAGTATCACTCATCCTTTCCCACTTTTCGGCTCTATGGAATCATTTTCATTCACATCCAAGAGCACATCGTCTCCATCCTCGTCTTATTTTTCTTTTTATTCTTTGAAAGTATATATATATATATATATATATATATATATATATATATATATATATATATATATATATATATATATATATTTGACATATTTTGCCAAGATATTAAGTGTCATTCGTCTACTTTTAAAAAGTCATTCTCATAATATTTTTGTGTCAATCAATAAACGAATCCAATTCTCGTTTATCAAAAGTCGATCTAATCTTTCTCCGTAAACATATGTCTTGAGTCTTTTAATTATATCATTTAGATTGTTGTTTTTTTAATAAAGATTGGCATTGTCGAGATTCTAACTTCTTTCAAAGTGTCATGCTTTAGAATAATAAAACCTATGAAGTGCATGTCTAGGTTCCCCACTATTGTTTTGGTAATGTATTATGTGCACTTGTCTACTAACTTTGTTTTGTAGCATAATGATGACATCAAATAACGTCTATCTTATAGCATCATTTATCTCATGTAATTAACCCATTTTGTATAATTATTGCAAAGAATTGTTACTTAGTTATTTGTATTTGAGATTTGCAGTAATTATGGAGTACTTTGTGAAGTTATGCTAAAAGGCACGCATTTTGGAGCATAAACGAAGAGTTCGAGAAAGTCTACTGATCTGACAGCCAATACGCCGTATTATTCTAGACCTATACGACGTATCCAAGACTTTGACGAATCAAAAGACCATTGCCTGACTTTGAAGAATACGCCGTATCCACATCAACGATACGCCGTATACAATACTTTGGTCAACAAAGAAGAACAAGCTGGATTTACCCAATACGCCGTATCCATCAAGAAGATACGGCGTATCCGTGCCTACACTTCACAAGAAACCACGAAGACATAAAGACCAATACGCCGTATCCAGGAAACCCCTATACGCCGTATTCACAATATAGTAATAAAATATTCTGGAAGATATCAAACGTGGTCCTTACTCCAAGAAATCCCCAATACGCCGTATCCCACATGGATGGATACGGCGTATCGACGCGATTCCAGACACTATAAATAGACGACCCTAAACTCAGTTTTAGGTATGCAAGTGAATCCCTAAACCACCAAGTCGACCAAGAGACGATCAGAAGAGCATAGAAGGTCAGAAAAGAGCCTCAAGATCATAGGAAAACTCTTGTAATCTTCGCGCAACCGAATACGCGTTCGATCGAGGTTTCTTTACTTTAATCATTCATATATCAAACCGTGTGTATATATACAATGAGCTATCAGCTGATACCTTAAGGTATCATGCCATGTTTATGAAGATCAAATGTTTGGTTAGCTTATCTCGATAGCTTAAGTTTATCATTGACTTGTTGTTATGTTTATCAATTAAATTCGTTTACCGAGCTAAGTATGCGACTTGTCATTCAACTGGGTCTAGTCCTACATATTTAATGTGCTGCAACTTCGGTGTTGTTTGGGCGTAGGCTAAGAGTCCGGGATAGCTCTCCATATTGCAATTTATATATCTAGAATCATAGGATCACAAATATTGACCTATCTTTGCCTTTAGAATAGTGAGCTTAGGTGGACTAGCAGGTAACCCTAGGATCAACGAGTACGTTCTTATTCCATAGGTAAAGACTCGGACAGTGGACTACTAGTATATAAAGAGCCGTTAAGTAGTAAGTGGGTAAAGTCTCAATGAGCTAGGGTTTTGTTAGAGCACCATTACTTAGATCCTAAGATAAGATTTTAACAACAAATTTTAGCTTTTATCTAAATGCGTCCTAATTTTGACAGGGATTAGCGTGTCTAGGTCTTAGGAAGAAATACCGCCTAAGTCTAGGAACGATATGCCCCTTCGAGATAAGACAATCATTTGCACTAAATAAAACAACCTGCGTTATATTGGGATTATTCATGGTTGATACGTTTTCCTTACATTAGTTCTTGACTTCTTCTCTATCATTTATTTGTCTTCTTGTGTGTTTATTGCTTTACTTGTCATCAAAACCTTAGGTTAGATATACAAAACTGTGCCAGTCTCTCAGGCTTAAACCCCTTTTTTGCATTAGTTTTAGGTTTAACTTAGATAACTAAAATACTAATAGAATTAGGAATTAACGCTCTCGCTCTTAGTGATCGACACCCTACTTACCACGAAACTCCATCGACAGGGTACACTGCCCGTTAAAGTTGTTGTTTTTTAGGTATAGTCGCATAAAATAAATTAGTAAAAACTTGATACATAAAATAACACCTACACAATGACACATCAAGTTTTTGGCGCGCGTGTCGGGGAAGAAGTTGTTTAATTCTTGTTTTTATTAGTGTTTTAGTTTAGTTTAGCTTTAGATTAATTTGCATATTTGTGGGTTTAATTTCTGCATTGTATAATTTTGCATATATTGGTTTTCTGCATTAATCAAGTATGTTGGTAAATTTTTTCAAACCAATACTTCATAATTCAATTTATTGGATACACGTAAAAATTTTTTTCATAACCAATACAGCGTATTTAACTTTATCATCAATACGGCGTATTCAGTTCACTGAATACGGTGTATTAAGTTATTTGACAGATTTCTTTTCTAGCGAATTTATTACAGGTTAAAATGAACAACCCAACATTACTATAGAGGAGTATATCAAGCTTGAGGAAGAAAAAGCTCGCAAGTGTGGTAAGGTGTATAACTGGGAAACTGCTATGTATGGTAAGATATGGGATAATAAAGACATTCATGACCTCAGATCTGTTAAAACATAATTCCCATCTATAGTCTTTAATGACACATTAACATCTAAAGCAACACTCTCGTGTGAGCCTACGGTAAGTTCTCTTAACGATGGAATTGACTTTAGAATATCATATGACGAATCCGACAATGAAGATTGAATGGTAATTTTTGACAAAAGTTCGTTTTCTTATAAAATAATTTATGTCAATAATTTTAAAACGGATTCGGAAAATGATAATGAAAAAGTCAATATGCCTTTGCTTCATTCACCCGAGCCTACGGTCAGTTGTTTAGATGATTTAGACTACTTTAATGATTTTCAGAAAGAATTTCCAGCCATTGTTTACAATGATGCTCAAACGTCTAAATTAGATGATTTAGACTACTTTAAAGATTTTGAGAAAGAATTTCCAGCCATTGTTTACAATGATGCTCAAACGTCTAAATTAGATTTCTTAACTGAACCCACTTTAAGTCCTCAACATATCGATGAATTTGATTTGAAAAATGAAACATCATTGTTCGAATGTGATGAAGAGGAACAAAACGTTTTAAACTTTAATGATCTATTTCCTTTTAACGTAATTTATCCTAATGAATTAAAAACGGATACGGACAATGATAATGATAAAGTCGATATTGAACACTCTTCGGGGGATTTATCTGTCAAACCGTTACCTGATGTAATAAATACCGATGTTGGTGCCTATGCACATGGGTCAAATAAGCTTTTGGAAACAAGTCATGATACATCTAATAAAATTTTCAAAACTGAAACTTTTATCAAGGGATTAAATTTTAATATCACGACTTGGAATCATCTTAACAAAGGGATGTCATTCATTTTTTTCTAACACAAGAATTTGTATTTGGCACCCGTTCGACCCCAAATTGTTTTATAAGGATGTGATTAAATTGGGGCAAGTCTAACTGAAAAACTTTTCTGTGAACAAAAGTGCTCTCCAGGAGACAACCCGGAATGTATTTTCAATTTTTATCGAGTCTGTCTTCCCAAACTGTCTATACGGCGTATCCAAACCCCACGGATACGACGTATTCACCATCTAGACGTTATCATTCTTTATTTTTCAAGCACTTTAAAAACATTATTGTCAATTCTGCGAATACGCCGTATTCATCTACTTGATACGCCGTATCCACAGTCTGACCCATATTTAGTTTGTTTTAGTTTAGTTTAAATTAACCATAGATACCAAGATAGGAATTTACTTGTTTTTCTTATATTTTACACAGGACCTTGTGAAGGAAATATCGACGAATATTGGTGGAGAATTTACAAATCTAGAAACCTTGAAGTGTTGGAGTCTTGAAACCTCAAGACGGCTGTTCAACATACGATCTTGCTCATAAACGCAAATTGGAGAATCTACTGAGCAAATATCAGGGGAGTTTCTCATTCTAATTCTTTTTAAATTCCCGTATTTAATTTTTTACATATACAACGAGGACGTTGTATAATTCAAGTGGGGGGTGGAATTAAAATGTCTACTTGTCCTAAATTTTCACAATAAAAGGCTTAAATATGCTCAAAATTTAAAAAAAATCAAGCATACTTTTGAAATTACATGTTACATAACCCCAACATAATAACCCTTTGATAGATATTTGAGGAATTAACATTTCCATTTCCAATGTTAACCCAAATTCCCACAAAATATGATGGACGTAATGTGTGTAGGACTTTAGAACTTGGCTTGGTATATCTATTTGAGACCACAATAATTAGTATTTAGGATTTAAATTGGAGTAACTTGTTTTAAATAGTAAATCTTAGGATTACAACCAAATCGTATTATACTGTTGTTTATAACTAACAACAACCGGTTAGTTAACCTCCATTAAACCCTTCCACTCTCATCTTTTAAGTGATGATCCACTAGAACCAACCCTTAGAGCCATCTTTAAGAATGTAACACAAAAACGAATTTGTTTGTTACACCCTTACACCTTAACCTACCCTGTTAGATTAAGTTTAATTTATAGTTGATAGTTGCTTAAAGTATAAAGTTTGTATTTCCCGAGTCTTATGTCATTTTCTATCTTTGGTGTGGTTGGAAATTTGCACATTGCAAATGGGAATGTATATTAGTAGTCAAAGCTCATGTGATTTTACTACATTCACAATTATTGGTGAATCCGAAGAACGAAGAAATTACCGAAGGAATTATTCGGAATTATTATGATCGTGAAGATGGTGAAACTACACCGAGATTTGAAGTTTAGTTAGCAAAAAAAAGAAAAAAAATTACAAGAACAAAAATAAGATGAGAAAGGAAAGTTTGAAGATAATCGATTCGCAAAAGAGCATTACTGAAGGATTACACGAAGATCCGATTATTCGATGTTACACAAGAAAATCACGATATGAGTATTGTACAAAGTGGTAGATATCACCACTTGCCTTGTAGAGAATGTAAACTTTTGGGATGATTGGGAAGTTGATCGTTACGGGAACGCCGACTTAGGTTGTTGTTTTTTATCTATGATCAAGACGTTGTAAATAGTTGTGTCTTTGTCATGGTAACGGTTAGGGAAATAAGTATCTAGCAACTTGTATCTGTAAGGTCTAAATCTATTTGTTTCTTGATTTTATTTAACAACAATTTACTTCCCTCTCACCTAATGATTAGCCGTTGGTTTTATGCGAATGAGGATGTGAGCGACCGTGCATGTCTATTCCGTCATTACGGCCATGTATGCATGTTTCAGCTGCCTCGTTGGCTTACGACTTTTGGTGAAAGTGAGAAGGTTCCTACCCTATATTATTCTTCATACTAACCGTTGGTTAAATTCGAATGGGGATGTGATCAAACACACATGTCTATCCCGGCATTCTGGGTGTGTATGTGTGCTTTAGCTGCCTTGTTGGAGTGGTACTTCTGGTGAAAGATTGTATAATGATCAATCGTACGCCTTTCCATACAAAAAACCGTACTTACCTTTATAAACTTGTTACTCCTTAGCTTTAGTGGTGGAGATGTGTATCCTTGCCAAGCTTATGATAGAATACTCGTCACAACCGAGCAATTGAACGAAAATTACAGTTACCACATAGATTAATTGAGTGATTTGAGTGTTTTCATCTTCTTTTCGTTAGTGTTTTGTTTGTGTCTTGAAAATAAGATCGAATAAGCGCTTTAACGGAAAATATCCTTAGGGATACATTTTTATAAACTTATAAAGGCTACTTGAGGACAAGTAGGATTCAAGAGGGGGGATATTTAATGACATCAAATAACGTCTATTTTATAGCATCATTTATCCCATGTAATTAACCCATTTTATATAATTATTGCAAAGAATCGTTACTTAATCATTTATATTTGAGATTTGTAGTAATTATGGAGTACTTTGTGAAGTTTTAGCTAAAAGGCACGCATTTTGGAGCATAAACGAAGAGTTTGAGAAAGTCTACTGATCTGACACAATACGCCGTATTATTCTAGACCTATACGACGTATCCAAGACTTTGACGAATCAAAAGACCATTGCCTGACTTTGAAGAATACGCCGTATCTACATCAACGATACGTCGTATATAATTCTTTGGTCAACAAAGAAGAACAAGCTAGATTTACCCAATGCGCCGTATCCATCAAGAAGATATGGCGTATCATTGCCTACACTTCACAAGAAACCACGAAGACATAAAGACCAATACGCCGTATCCAGGAAACCCCTATACGCCGTATTCACAATATAGTAATAAAATATTCTAGAAGATATTAAACGTGGTCCTTAATCCAAGAAATCCCCAATACGTCGTATTCTACATCAATGGATATGGCGTATCGACGCGATTCCAGACACTATAAATAGACGACCCTAAACTTAGTTTTAGGTATGCAAGTGAATCCCTAAACCACCAAGTCGACCAAGAGACGATCAGAAGAGCCTAAAAGGTCATAAAAGAGCCTCAAGATCATAGGAAAACTCTTGTAATCTTCGCACAACCGAATACGCGTTCAATCGAGGTTTCTTTACTTTAATCGTTCATATATCAAACCGTGTCTATTTTTACAATGACTTTCGGCTGATACCTTTAGGTATCAGCCATGTTTATAAAGATCTAATGTTTGGTTTGTTTATCTCGATTGCTTAATTTATTGTTGATTGTTGTTTATGTTTATCAATTTATATTCATTTACGTGTTTAAGTATGCGACCTATCATTCAACTGGGTCTAGTCCTACATATTTAATGCGCTGCAACTTCGGTGTTGTTTGGGCGTAGGCTAAGAGTCCGGGATAGCTCTCCATATTACAATTTATATATCTAGAATCATAGGATCACAAATATTAACCTATCTTTGCCTTTAGAATAGTGAGCTTAGTATTTTTTTTTTTTTTTTTTGACTAGCCCCAGTGACCTAGGATTAAAAAAAAAAAAAACAACAATACTTCTTATTCCATAGGTAAAGACTCAGACAGTGGACTGCTAGTATATAAAGAGCCATTAAGCAGTAAGTGGGTAAAGTCTCGATGAGCTAGGGTTTAGTAAGAGCACCATTACTTAGATCCTAATATAGATTATAATCAACAAATGTTTGCTTTATGCGGATGCGTCTAATTGTGAAAGGATTAGCGTGTCTAGGTCTTAGGAAGAAGTACTGCCTAAGTCTAGGAATGATATGCCCCTTCAAGATAAGACAATCATTGCACTAAATAAACAAACCTGCGTTTTATCGGATTATTCATGGTTGATACGTTTTCCTTACATTAGTTATCGACCGCTTCTCTATCGTTTGTTTGTCTTCTTGTGTGTGTTTATTGCTTTACTTGTCATCAAAACCTTATGTTAGATACACAAAACCGTGCCAGTCTCTCAGGCTGAAAACCGCCCCTTTTTGCATTAGTTTTAGGTTTAACTTAGATAACTAAAATACTAATAGGATTAGGAATTAACGCTCTCGCTCTTAGTGATCGACACCCTACTTACCACGAAACTCCATCTGACCAGGTACACTGCCCGTCAAAGTGTTGTTTTTAGGTATAGTCGACATAAAATAAATAGTAAAACTTGATACATAAAATAACACCTACACAATGACACATCACACAACAATATCTTGATTCCTTAGTGCCCCAAACAAGGGGGAGCATACACTGAGGGGAAGCACTTGCAAGCGTTTTGCTCATTTAAATTGCATCGAACCTCTTGAGCATCGATGGTAATTTATTTGATCTATGGATGCATTAGAGTCAATATACAAGGAATGTAATTATTATGGGGATACAATAAGCAAGGGGGAGCTAGGAGCTATGTGGTTTAATAGCATGGATTTAGTTTAACCATAATGATAGAAGACTTCACTAGGATGATGCAAGCTCACCTTTATAGGAAGATAGGATTAGGGATTGTCAAATACGATGAAGGGTTTATTCATACTCCAAATACTTCACCTCCTCCACTTCAAAATCACCCTAAACCTTAAGGTCATCCTCTCATACCTTCAACTTATATATTTGAAGTACCTACTTTCTTTTCATGCCTTCTTCTCATCTATCACGACATCCTCTAAATTATCCAAGAAACACAAAATCACCTCAACCGTATTTCTCATGTTGTCTTCTCATTCCTCCAACCAATATACTTGGATCACCTACCTTTTCCTCATTCCTTCAACCTATACACTCAAAGTACCTACCTTCTTCTCTTGCCTACCTCTCATCTCTCATGACCTTTTCTAAACTATCCAAGAAACACACAATCACCTTCACTTTTATTTCTCATATCTTCTCCTCATACCTCAAACCTATATACTCAGAGCACCTACCTTCTTCTCATTCCTCCCAGAGCACGTACCCTCTTATCATGCATCTCTCCAAACCTCCACTTATATGCTACCACCAATATCACATAATATAATTTTTGCTCGACAAAAGGGGTGAAATGAAGTGTAAACGAGTAACTTTTAATCTTTACTATGTGTTAGTTTACATAGTTTGTCATCATCAAAAAGGGGGAGATTGTTAGTGCAAATATTATGATATTTAATCTATACGATCTCTTTATGTTTTGGTAATGACAAACATGTGACTTGTAATACGTAACGTAAAGTGCGCAAGTTACTCGTAATCACAAATCATCAATGCATACATGCATCAACATCTCTAGACGTCTCAAGTATGCATCAAGACGGACATTGGTTTACACCCGACGTAAATCACATAAGGTATGTACAAACAAGCATTAAACTTGTAGGATGATCAAAGAAATAAGTTTTTGTCTTAAACTTTACATTTTTATAAATGTAACAAAATAATTTTTTCAAAACTTAATTAGACAAATTATTTTTGAATTATAAAGAAATGTTTTATGTGGTAATTATTTCAAAATTCAAAATCTGGTTCTTTCCCCCCAAAACATGTTACACTTTTACCAGACAAGTTTGTCACCACAAAAAGACAAAAACAGGAGCACTTCGGGGCCGGCCCCCCATTAAATACGAACGGTCCCCCTTCGGTGCCCCCTAATATAGTCTGGACCAAGCCCCGTCTCCTGCCAGACTGTTTTTTAGCTCCTATAAATAGTGGGTCACCTCTAACTATTTTCATAACCCTTTTGCATGATTTTCTTTCAGTTCTTTCTCTCTCTAGATCTCACTAAATCTCTCTAAATCTTTGATCATTCAACTTGGTTAATCTTGTTTCAATATGATCAAATCTTCTATCCTTTCCTCCTTTCCTCAAGTGCAAGAGAAGAGCTTCGGTCATCTTCAAGATCCGAAGTTATGTAGTCTATTTAGTCTATTTGTAACATTTTTTACATATAGATTTTGTCCACGTCTTCCAATATTTAGTAGTGTGTAGACCCAAATGATGTATATATTTGGATGGGTTGATTGTGGGTTGGTTTATTATTTTAGCCTTAAATACATTGGTGATGTGGTAGATTGGTTCTAGCTAAGATTAGGACTCGACATCTAGCTTAGTGTCGGAAAATAATGTAAGCGACGCGGTTTATGTGTTTAGGCCATAAAACACAAGGTTTGTTATGTTGGGCCATAAAACATAATGGGTTTGGTTGTACCCGAAGAAGGACTCGACATCTAGCTTAGTGTCGGAAAATAATATAAGCATTGGTATAAGGTTTTGATTGAGATTCTTAGTTTTCGTAAATGTTTACTTCATAACATTGCGTGAGGACACGGCAATACCTTAGTATGGGGGATTTTGGTATGTGCTTAATTACACATACCTTTTACCTTTAAAAACGAGCTAAAATAACCAAAAACGGACTTAAAATGCCAAATATACGCTTGTTTTGCTAATTGTATTGTGCAGGAACGGATAACTAAGAAAAGGACGAAAAACAAAGCCAAAACGACAAAACCGGACTCGGAATGGAAAAGACTGTGAAAGACAAAGCCAAATCGAAGCCGAAAAGTCAATCAAGTCAAAAAGTCAACAGAAAAGTCAACTGGTCAAAGTCAAAGTCAACCCAAGTCAACCCCGAGGCCAAAAGTCAAAGAAATATAAGTTTAGGGACTGAAATTGTAAATCCCTAAACTTGTATTTTAAAAGAGAAAAGAGAAAAATGAAGACAAGGGCTTAAACTGCCAATTCGGCAAAGCTATACCACAAGGGCCAAAGCTGCCAAAGTTCCTAACTTGTACCACCAAGGACGATTCTTGCAAAGAGTGTTATAACTCTTGGGGACTTGTTTTGCCAAGTCCCCAAAAGTTATAACCACACAAGGACCGTGGCTGCAAAGCCTCATATAACCTAGAGGGACCATTTGTGCCAATCTCCCAAAACCACACTCTGTCACCCCCAACACCTTTTCCGTTTTCCCGCCTATTTCAACTCCCAACCAAATCACGGGTTTACAAACCCACTTTTACCCTGCAACCCAATTCCCCCATGGGTAATCACTCCCCCCCTCCTCCACTATCTTTCCCACCAAAAGAGAACCCTTGCCATGTTGGCAATCTCCCTATTTCCCATAAAAGTAGCCGAATCAATGGCCAAGATGGTTTTAAAAGAAGCACAAGGATTATGGATGGCTTGGATTAACACTTTGGAACCTCTCACAGAAGAAAAACACCTTGCAAGTTAGAAGGTTTAGGGTTTAGTATAAATAGAAGGCTATGTGAGCCGATTTTAGTGTGGTGGATATAAGTTTTTATTTTTTCTTTAAGTTAAGTCTCTTTTATGCTTGTTTATGCTTATTTATAGCTTACTTGAAGTTCTTTGTACCATTTTTATCTATTAATGAATCATTGAAGTTTTTAAGATTTATACCCGTTTTTAAGCATTTATTATCAAACAATTTAAATTATCTTTATATATGTTGAATAAGCCTCTATAAGCTCTTATAGCGGCTTATTAAGCTTATAAAACTTAAACTCTTCATAGTTTATAGTTTTATAAAGTTTTTGTTTAAAAAAATCAAGAATAAGCCATTTGGAAGATAAGCTAAACTTGGAAGAGCTTATTGGCTTATTCACTGGCTTATTTATAAGCCAGAGCTTGTAGCTGAAAGCCCTTGAGGGGTAACAAGGTCCTTGTAAAAGCTTGGACAAAAGTAAGTACATTTTTCTCTTTTAAAGTCTCAATTTTTAGATTTTCTTAGCTTATTATGTTTTAGCTCTTTAGAGTGCTTATTTCCAGCTTATTATTGTTCATTAAGGTTGTTTAATGCTTATTTGTCCTTTCCCTTTTAGAATTTTAGGTTAAAACAGTCCCCCCCTCTTAAAGTATTAAAATCCATATTAAGAAATTAAAGGGGTGTTTGGGTCAACTATGAAAACGGGTCAAAAGGGTTGTGTGCATGGGTTAAGGTGTTTTGGTTAGTTTTAGCTTAATCTTTTAAGCTCTTTGAAGCTGTTTCAAAAGTCTTTGAGGTTCCACATTGTCTTTTTAAAGTATTTCAAAACCAATTTAAGAAACTGTGAGATTTTTAAGATACCACAAGTGCTTATTTGGTTAAAGCACTTGTGAGTTTAAGTTTAAGTGTCAAAAAGGTGTATTTTGTGGTGTTAACAAAGCTGTAACAAACCCTTTGTCTTTTGATTTTGGTGAGTCAAAATTCACCAAGTTTTCCAAGTGACATTTATAAAAAAGCAAAGACCGTTTTCACCATCAAAAGCAGCAAAGTGTTTATGGTTTTTAAAAAGCTAAAATTTGGTGCGAACAAGTCCCTTTCATAGGGGCACTCAATCTGGTTTAAGCTTATTTGTTGAGTTTAGAGCTATTTTGAACAGCTTTTAATATAAGCTGTCAAATAAGCCCTTGAAATTAGCCTTACAGCTCCCCAGGGCAAAGGGGAGACTTTAGGCTTATTTTTCTTAGCCTTTAAGAGGACTTAAGCCCTAAAAAAAGAGATTAAATCTATTGGCTTATTTCCAAAGAGCTTTATAATGCTCTTGTATAAGCTTGTTAAGTTTCAGACCTTATTAAGATCATTTGTTGGCTTATTTTTAAGGCCAAACTTGGCTTTTGACTGTTCTTGAATGCCTTAGGTGTAGGGACTGTTTATTTACTTTAAGCTTAGTCAGCTTATCTTATAAGCTCTTCTTAGCTTTTAGTAGATTTTTAGGTTAAGTTAGATAGTTAGTTTGCTTATTTCCCTTTAGCTAGCTTATTTGAATGTCCCAAATGACTTAAGCTTTTAAGCCCTTTTGCCTTTTAAGCATTCTGTCATCATAAGCTTCTTCACAGCTTATTTTACTTTAAGGTCTTAGCTTTTTAAGCTTATCTAGGTTAGTTTAGATCTCCTTTATCTTATTTAGTCCTTTGACTTAGCTTATTTCGACCCCAAGCCCAAAAAGACTTAGCATTTTTAGCTTTTAAGCCATTTAAGCTATTCTGTCCACTTTAAGCTTATTTGTAAGCTTATTTAGTGCTTTTCGTGAAAAGTTGCAGAAGACAAAGTTGTTAAGCCCCACGAGCTTAACAACTTTGCTTCTTTGAGTTTTCGAAAAAAAAGGGGAAAGACAATTGGTCCGGGTGAGCAAGACTCGAACCCGTGACCAATCGATACATTCCCCTTTTACACACACTCCTTACCACTGCGCCCTTGGGTCTTTTTCGTTAAAGACTCAAGGGCTTTACTACTTAAGGGAGTTTTGGCTTATAAGTATAATAAGCTGAAATAGCTTATTTACGGGCTTATTTGTTAAGCAATTTTTCGTGTTTTATTTTTCGTAGGATTGTTAAGGTGTAAAGTATTTTTAGAAAAATTTTCAGAATTTTTCGAAATAGTTTAATATTTTTTATAATTTAATTTCGTTAAAAGTTTATTTAATTCATAAAAAATACAAAAATTATCAAAAAAATATTTTGCTTTTTTAGAAAATTTTCTTTTGTCATATAGTTTGTAGGAAAAATACAAAAGTTTTCGTAGGGTCATTTTTACAACTTTTCCCTTTTTAAAGAACGGTCCGGGTGCGGGATTTTGTTTTGACTCGTTTTTGGGTCAAACGAACTCCGTTTTCGGTCTAGTCTTTTTCATTCTTCGTTATTTAGAATCCCTAGAAGTAGTTCAGAAGTAAAAAATTTCTTCGTATGGTTATTTTTAAAGATTTTAGGTTTTTCCCCCTTTTGTTCGGGATTCGGGCTCTCGTTTTCTAGTTTAATTTCGTAATTTCTAGGTTTTTCTTAAACGTTTTTGTTCGTTATCATCTAATTTGACTTTTCCACCTTCTCAAATCAATTCCTTCCTTCAAACTCAAATCTTCGATTGTATCGATTCTCCAGTCCAGCCTCGTTGGGGATAAACGACCCGGGAACACTCTATACTACTTCTCGGTTTTATTGATTGTTGTTTTTAGACTTATATATATTTTATATTTTATTATATATTATATATACAGTGTAAAAACAACCAATCAATTTTTGGCGCCGTTGCCGGGGAGGCTGTGAAGCCGATTATCGTTACGTTTGATCAATTGTGTTTGAAACTGTGAATATTTTCTTTTATTTTAAAAATATAAAAAGTACAAAAATATTTTTCATTTCTTTTAGTATAATTATCAGATAAAAACCAAAGAAAAAACCAAAAATATAAAAACATTGTCCATAAAAAAAGAAATAAAATTCACAAATTGGTAAAAATACCAAAATATAATATTCTCAACTGAGGTATTATCATAATAACTTCCGGTGAACTTGTTGGTTCCCAACTCGAACAAAAGATTTAAAAACTTGCCTTTTGTGTCTCTTACGACGTACGGCTCACCTTGAAAATTTAAACAATATATTATGTGGGTATAGGAGGGATTGTCCGAGGAAACTACAACCCGAAAGGAGAAATAAGCTTCGCGCTATTCCTACTCCTCCGCTCACCTGTGCGTTTATCTTTTTGAGAGCTACCGTGAAGTAAGTAGATTATTTGGTTTAAGTTGTCTTATCTCATTGTCCGTTAAAATCAAAAAAAAAAATTAGTGTAAATTTTCTTTTTAAATTTCTATTTTGTGCATGCGCACTCGTTCTCAAGCCCGTAGACGTCGACAACCACAAGTCCGACAAACTTCTGTTGAATCACTCAATCTTGAGAAACCAACTAACAATCCAGAAACTTTCAATCCTCCCATAGTTACAATGGACGGTAATCGTACTATGGCTCAATTGCTCGAAGCACCCACCGAGGGTTACGAGGATGCGATCGTTGTTCCCGAGATCAACGCAAACAACTTTGAGATCAAGCATGGTCTACTTAATCTTGTTCAAAACAAGCAATTTTTTGGACATGATAAAGAAGACCCACATGCTCACATCCGATATTTCAACAAGATCACTTCTACGATGAAGTTCCCGAACGTCCCGAGTACGTCGGTTAAGCTTATGCTTTTCCCATTTTCCCTCGAGGGAGCAGCCCGGATTTGGCTCGACAAAGAACCCCCTCGATCGATTCTTACATGGGATGATCTTGTTTCGAAATTCATTAACAAATTTTTCCCTCCCTCCAAAACGACAAATCTTCGTAACGAAATCACGAGATTTCAACAAAGATTTGACGAATCGTTTTATGAAGCATGGGACCGTTTCAATGATCTTCTTAGGGCATGCCCGCATCATGGGTTTTCGGAATTGCATCAACTCGATACATTCTATAATGCCTTGAACTCAAATGATCAAGATTCATTGAATTCCGCCGCGGGTGGTAACTTTTTGGATAAAATGCCCCGAGAATGTCTAAAAATCATCGAGAGCAAATCCAAAGTTCGCAATTCACGAAGCAAACCCGTTGTTGCTAAAGTGAGTACAAGCACTTCCACCTCCGGAATCTCTCCCGATGTCTCCGAACTCAAAGATATGGTCAAAGCATTGCTCCTTGATAAGAAGAATCAATCCCAAGCTCCCGCTCACCAAACTCCCGCGTCCGTAAAAGCGGTCGAGGAAAGTTGTGTGACTTGCGGTGGAGCTCATTCATATCAAAGTTGTCCCGCCACCGATGGCAACGTGTATCATGACAATATTCAAGCTTACGTTTCTCAAGCCGCTGCGGCTAATTTCAATCAAGGAAATACCAGTGCCCGACCTCCAATGGTTGCAAACCAAATTCGACCTCCCGGTTTTCCACCTATGCAAAACCATCAAAACAACCAAAATCGGGGGATCAATTTCAACCAAAATCGGGGGAACAATTTTAACCAAAATCAAGTTTTGCAAAACCAAGGTCAAAACCTGCAGACTCAATTGAACAACTTGGCTACTTCGAATCAAAGGCTTGAAAGTATGCTAGGTAACTTTATCAAAATGAACACCGCCTCTACTTCAGGTTCGGGAACTCTTCCGGGTAACACCATCACTAACCCGAAGGAGGATTTGAAAGGAATCACCACCCGGAGTGGTGTTGCATATCAAGGACCCGCGATTCCTTCTACTTCATCTTCTCTTCCGAAAGTGATGAATCGTGATACCGAGGTTACAAAGGACACGATGCTTCCTACTAATAACGGAAGCACCGAAGACGTCCAACCTCCGGTTATTCAAGTCCAATCTCAAAATCCAACTTCCGAGCCAGTTGTTGATCCCGTTAGTGCTCCGAGGCCTAACCAACAAACATCAATTCCATTTCCTTCAAGAAGAAATGATGAAAGGCGCCGTGAAAAAGCTAACGATCAAATTGAGAAATTCTACGAAATCTTTAGAGATTTGAGTTTCGAAATTAGCTTTACGGATGCCTTGACCCTTATGCCGAAATTTGCCTCGACTCTAAAAACTTTAATCGGAAACAAAGAGAAGTTGAGTGAAATGGCTAGAACTCCATTGAACGAGAATTGCTCAGCAGTCATCCTAAACAAGTTACCGAAAAAACTTGGAGACCCTGGCCAATTTCTTATTCCATGTGAATTTTCTGGGATTAATACATGCAACGCCTTGGCCGATCTCGGCGCAAGCATTAATCTTATGCCATATTCCGTCTGGAAAGATCTCTCTCTTCCCGAACTAACCCCTTACCCATAGAACACATCTGAAACTTCTTAATGCATTATCTTCTCAAAACTCAGGATAAATGGACTTTCTTTGTAAAGCCCAAAAATGATATCATCTACATACACTTAAACTAACATAATATCACCTTTGTCCCTTCTGATAAACAAAGTCTTGTATACTTCCTCTTTGAAACCCATTGTCCAACAAATAAGTTGACAAGGTTTCATACCAAGCTTTGAGAGCTTGAACAAATCCATAAAGTGCCTTTTCTACTTTGTATACTCTGTTAGGGAAGTCTGGATCTTCAAATCCTGGTGGTTGACAAACATAGACTTCCTCTTCAATCTTACCATAAAGAAAAGCACTCTGACATCCCGTCTGGTACACCAGAAAGTCTTTAAATGAGGCAACTGAGGCAAAATAGCCTAATTGCCCCTTTTTTTTTTATCATTCTTGCAACAGGGGCAAAGACTTCATCATAGTCAATCCCTTCTTCTTGTGTGTACCCTTGAGTAACCAATCTTGCTTTATTTTTAATCACAATTCCTCTTTCATCCTTTTTATTCCTAAAGACCCATTTAGTACCTATGGGCCTTTTGCCATTTAGTAAATCCACCAAGGTCCAAACCTTTTGTAATTTGAATTGTAGAAGCTCATCCTGTATAGCTTCTATTTCATCTTGGATCTTGCAAGCTTGGATTACCTCTTTGGTTCTACTTGTGATAAGAAGCAGGCAAATAAGCAATTTTGAAAGTGTTTATGGTTTGTTCTTTGCTGAACTGAACTAAACAAACCATGTTCTTCTAAATTATTTGTTATTCTTCTTGTTTGAGGTGCTGAATTCAAGTCTCTAATAATTTGTTCAACCGGATGAACTTTGGTACTCTTGAGTTAGAATCAGGACTTACAAGGCATAAATTGCAATAACAACATTGTTCATGCCATCCTCTGCACCAACATCTTCATCATCATCTGAATAGACAATATCTTCCAAAGCAGGCATATTTGGATCATCTTGGAAGTTCAATGCTTGATTTTCCACCAACAACATTAACTTCATTTGTGCTAGCAGCATTAACATTGTTAGTGTTGTTAACATTATCTTCCTTTTCTTGATCACTACATACACTATCTTTACTTGAATCACCACCTTCTTTTCCTAGTTCTTCAGTAACCTTCTTTTCATCATCTCCTGAAGGTTTGAACCACATCAGGAGAACTCTTTTTTAACTTTTAAGAATGGTAAATCATGCATCCATAATGGTAGCAGAATATAGATCTTTTGCCATGTAAACTAGTCTCCATTCTAAGCTTAACCTACATCATCACATTCTTTTTGAACTGCACATCATTAACTGGTTTACTAGCAAAACTACTTATAATTCATTGACTTTGTTAGTGCATCAATATCAAAAATCTAAATTGGTCCACTTCCTGCAATATTAGGTGTATTCTCACTGAACTGGACTGTCCAGGTTCTCCTCAAACATCCTAGTTCCACTGTTGAATAACCTCTAAAATGCTATACTTGATTGAAGTACCAACAAAGAATCCTTCATTAGCCTTACTATCAAACTTGCCTAAGTGATCTATGGTATTGAGAATTGTAACAGGACACCCAAATGGTCTCATAAAGCCTAAACTAGATTTCTACCAAGAAAAAGTTCATAAGGGGTCTTGTTATGAGGCTTAGTTACTAATTCCTTAATGTTTTTTTTGCACATAGCAAGCAGTATTAACTGCTTCAAGCCAAAAAGTAGTAGGTAGCTTAGAATCAGCTAGCATTGTCCTAGCAGCCTCAATTAGTGTTCTATTTTTCCTCTCATCTACTCTATTTTGTTGAGGAGTTCTAGCTACACCAAATTCTCTCTTAATACCTTTTCTCTCACAAAACTGATCATCTCTATTTTTTGAACTCATTTTATTGTCACACCTATTTACCATTAACCTTGATCTATTAGATTTCTACTCTAGTTTATAAATGACTAAAAGTATGCCACATCTCATCTTAGTAGCTAGAAAGAAAACACAACTAAACCTAGTGTAATCACCTATGACAACTAGGCAATTCATCTTTTTCATTAAGCTTTTTACAAATGTTAGACCAAACAAATCCATGTGCAACATATGTAAAGGTTGGCTGATTGAACTTACTATTTTAGACTTACAAGAAGCTCTATGTTGCTTTTCCTTTTTGACAAGCAACACAGGTTAGATGAATTTCAAAAAGTTTAAAGGTAAACCTCTTACAAGATTTCCCTTAACTAGTTTATTCATAGTTTTGAAATTTATGTGTCCAAACCTCCTATGCCAAAGTTCATATTCATTAGATGTGGCTTTTGCAAAGAGACAAGTTAGACCTCATTTAGGAACAATATCTTTAAATCACACTATACATATTGTTCTTATCAATGAACTTTAAGAAAAACTTAACTTCATAATCGGTAAATTAAAGTTTAGAGGATAAAACAATCATTACGTGTCCATTAAAGAGAACACTATTCATTTTGTCACACATTTATGGAGACACTAAGAGGTTAAACTTTAACTCTCTTACAAAATACACATTCTCAAAATCTAAATTACCAGTTTTGATTGTACCTTTTCCTGTGATTTTCCCTCCTTTGGGGTTTCCTCCAAAGGCAACATATCCTCCATCAATCTCTTTATAGCCTGTAAGATAGGACATGTTCCCTATCATGTGCCTTAAGCATCCACTATCAACCACTCCTTTATCTTGTAAATCCATTTGTGGATTGCCCTGCACAATTAGTTTAAGAAAATTCATTTCTTTTGGGTACCCAAGGCCATCACTGACTGGATCTGCCTTGTGCATCAACATAATCAAACTTCTTATGGTGATTGATGCACTGTTGTGTTTAGAAACATTGTCTAAAACTTTATACTTTGGTTTCCAAACCCAACAAGCTAAGGCCTTAACCAGCATTAAAATTATTTCCCTTAACAACATTAACTACTATGCATTTGACTATCAGCATTAACTACTAGCTTTTGGCTTAGCAGTATTCAACTACTGCTTTTGTCCTAACAGTATTAACATTTTTATCCTTAATAGTACTAACCCTCTAATTAAAATTACTGTTTTTAAATGTTGTATTCTTATGAATGGGCCTCTTAACAGTTGAATGTTTTGTTTTAGAAAGATATGACATTTGTCTGGCAGCATTCACTGTTGTTTTTGTGTGGGCAGCATTAACTTGTCTAGCAGTATTAACTGATACTAAACCAAACTTCATTAGTACTGCTCTTGGAACTATGTTCTTTTTAACACAAAAAAAAGGGGTGAGTCTTTTTAGCAAAGTTTTGATGATTCACCCTTTTAGCATTGTTCTAAACAGGTTTTGTATTTGAAACTGTTTTTGATTCACCTTTTTACAATCTACCTGCAAGTGATCAAAACTTCCACATACAAAACAAGCTTTGTTAAACATCTCAAAGTTACTTCCTAACTGGTATGTGCTTAATTACACATACCATTTACCGAAGAAATACTTAATGGGCCAACCCGCACCCATCCAATGGGCCTAGGCAGCCCATTAAGCATTTATATCAAGACTTACATAAGCTTAAAGCTTAAAAAAGCCCAATCCTTAAACCGGCCAAAACAAAAGCCCAAAACCATACACCATATACCCATATTACACCAAAGGTCCTTAAACCTTCACACCGTTAGTCCAAAAGGACTAACAGTGTCAGTCCAAAAGGACTAACGTGCAAACACATAAGGAAAACAGGGCTATAAGACGCCCGTTAAGTCATAAACACAAAACCTTATCCCTGATTTCCCGCCATTGATATTGTTCACCCGTCTCTTTCCTCTTTTTCCCCACAACCAGCCAAACTTATTACTCATCCTATCAAACCCGACCCCATAAACATAAACAAAACCACGTTGGTAATCCTCTAAATCCTTATTCGTCAAGGATTGAAGATAAAGAATGGATGGCTTGGATGATAGAACTTGGAGAACACTCAAGATTGAAGGCTGAGATTAATTCTTGACTCACTCACACAACTAACACACCTCTCAATTGTCTCAGTGAAGAAACACAAGTCCAAGAACCCAAGGCTTTGAATTTTATCTATATATAGGACCCTTTGTAAGCCTTCAGGAGGAAGGCTATATATCTAGCTTGTTTACTTTTATAACTTATTTACCAAATGTTTTTTACTTTATGCAATTTTTAAATTTCCATTCCTTGTAATACCGTTGTTTTAAGTTTTAAATGAATTATTTGAAGTTTTTAAGTTTAACAAATCTATTCCATTTAAGTTTATGTTACTTTTGTGTTCTAAAATCATGAAAGCTATAAAAGCTCTTGTTTAAACTCTCTTATTAAGCCTGTTATATACTCAAAACAAGAAGAACTTTCCTAGTTTTTGTTGTTTAAGTCCTTTTACTTAAAATCACCAAAAATCTCAAAAAGCAATGGAGCATGGTATATTGTGAGCCATAGGGTTAGTGCATAATGGATAAGCATTAGGTGATTTCTCAAGCTGATTGGGTGCTTTAACGATTAACCAAAAGCTAAGGATCTTTGTAAGTTCTATATTTCATTTTCAAGTCCATTTTATGCATCTCCTTATTTATTGCTTAAATTTGGTGCTTATTTTGGCTTTAAATTGCATATTTTGTTTTTATTATCTTATTTGATTTTAGTTTTGATGCAGAGTCTAATTCTGTTTTAGCTTAAAAATATGTTTTTATTAGATTTAAAGGGTGTTTGGCTAGCAGATCAACCATGAGTGAGTACTTCTAAAATGCCTTTTAGTTTTCAAAACCAATTTGTTAAGCTTAAGTTAATCCCTTAGGGTCTGTTTTCAATAAGTTTCTACAACTTAAAAACTCTCTTTCAAAGTTCTTAGTACTTAAGGTTTTAAATCTATGGTTTTATAAGTTTGTCAAAAAGCTTTTATGTTAGATTCTGTTAGAATGCATTATAGTTGTTGCTTATGTTCATTTTGTTGTTTCAAATATGCATTAGAATAGAGTTTTAGGGACCTGCACTTGTGGTCCTTAAGTTTTGAATCAAATCTGTCATAGAAATTGTTTAGGTTTCAGTTTTAGTTTTAAAATGTCCATTTTGAGAATCAAATTTAGATAAGCTTAAGTATGATTTAGGTTATGATTTTTATTTTATAAGCTCTTTGTAGTATAAGCTTATCTTGTTTAAAATTCCAGCCCTTAAGTTTAAGTTTAAGCCCTTTTAATTAAGCCTTGAAAGTAGCTTCATAGACTGCCTTCTATTTACCATTTTGCCATCTAGTTTGCTAATTTGCTTATTTGAACATTTTTGCTTTTCACTTATGCTTATTTCTGGTATGCATTTGCTTATTAAATTGAATTATGCATGTTTTGAGCTTATTTGGTCAGTTTGAAGCTTATTCAATCTTATTTGAGGTTTTCATTTTAGACAAAAGTTGTTACGTGTTTGAGTTAGTTTTTTTAGTTTTCTGCTTATTTCAAACTACTTTTCTGTGCTTATTATTGCTTTTCAAAAATAGTTGTTGTTTTAAAAGATGCATATTTTTAGCTTATTAAAAAAGTTGTTAAAAAGTTGTGCAAAATAAAAACATTTAGGGTGTAGGGGAAGTCAAAGGTGAGCAAGGTTTGAACCAGAGACTTCTCCCTTAAACACACAAAGCCTTAACCATCTGCACCAGTAGGGCAATCTGTCTACTTGGTGCAGAAGTTTGGTATTTAACCCTTTTTAGCTAGTTTTGCCTTATAAGCCCTTTTAGCTTATTAGCAGCTTATGGCTATAAGCTGTTGCACCCCATTTATTTTTCCTGCATTCTACATTGTTTAATCTATGTTCCCTGAATTTTTCAGATTTTTATGAATTAATTTAGTATTTTTAATCATTTAATTTTCATTAAAATGTCTTAATTCATAATAAATCAATAAAAGGTCAAAAAAAATTATAATTCTATTTATAACTATTTCTTTTATTTTATTTATTATGAATTAAAGACACTTTTAATGAAATTAAATGATTAAAAATACTAAATTAATTCCTAAAAATCTGAAAAATTCAGGGAAAGTAGATTAAACAATGTAGAATGCAGGAAAAATAAATGGGGTGCAACAGCTTATAGCCATAAGCTGCTAATAAGCTAAAAGGGCTTATAAGGCAAAACCAGCTAACAAGGGTTAAATACCAAACTTCTGCACCAAGTAGACAGATTTGCCCACTGGTAGCAGATGGTTAAGGCTTTGTGTGTTTAAGGGAGATGTCTCTGGTTCAAACCTTGCTCACCCTTGACTTCCCCTACACCCTAATGTTTTTATTTTGCACAACTTTTTAACAACTTTTTTAATAAGCTAAAAATAAGCATCTTTTAAAACTACAACTATTTTTGAAAAGCAATAATAAGCACAGAAAAGTAGTTTGAAATAAGCAGAAAACTAAAAAAACTAACTCAAACACGTAACAACTTTTGTCTAAAATGAAAACCTCAAATAAGCTTGAATAAGCTTCAAACTGACCAAATAAGCTCAAAACATGCATAATTCAATTTAATAAGCAAATGCATACCAGAAATAAGCATAAGTGAAAAGCATAAATGTTCAAATAAGCAAATTAGCAAACTGGATGGCAAAATGGTAAATAGAAGGCAGTCTATGAAGCTACTTTAAAGGCTTAATTAAAAGGGCTTAAACTTAAATTTAAGGGTTGAAATTTTAAACAAGATAAGTTTATACTGCAAAGAGCTTATAAAATAAAAATCATAACCTAAATCATACTTAAGCTTATCTAAATTTGATTCTCAAAATGGACATGTTAAAACTAAAACAGAAACCTAAACATTATCTATGACAGATTTGATTCAAAACTTAAGGACCACAAGTGCAGGCCCCTAAAACTCTATTCTAATACATATTGGAAACAACAAAATGAGCATAAGCAACAACTATAATGCATTCTAACAGAATCTAACATAAAAGCTTTTTGACAAACTTATAAAACCATAGATTAAAACCTTATGTACTGAGAACTTTAAAAGAGAGTTTTTAAGTTGTAGAAACTTATGAAAACAGGCCCTAAGGCTTAACTTAAGCTTAACAAATTGGGTTTTTCAAAACTAAAAGGCACTAGCAGTACTCACTTATGGTTAGTTCTGCTAAGCCAAACACCCCTTTAAATCCATAAAACAGATTTTTAAGCTAAAACAAAATAAGACTTGCATCAAACTAAATCAAATAAGCATAATAAAGACAAAATAAGCATTTAAAAAGCAAAATAAGCACAAATTAAGCAATAAATAAGCAGATGCATAAAATGGACTTGAAAATAAAATTTAGAACTTACAAAGATCCTTAGCTTTTGGTTAAACGTTAAGCACCCAAATCAGCTTATAACTCACCCTAATGCTTATCCAATAAGCACTAACCCATGGCCATCCACAATAAACCATGCTCCATTGCTTTTTGAGATTTTTGGTGATTTTTAGTAAAAGGACTTAAACAACCAAAAACTAGAAAGTTTTCATTGTTTAAGTATAAAACAACTTATAAGAGAGTTAAACAAGAGCTTTTAATAGCTTATCAAAGATTTTAGAACACAAAGTAACATAAACTTAAAAGGAATAGATTTTTAAACTTAAAAACTTCAAATTTCATTAAACTTAAAAACGGATTACAAGACTTGGAAATTTAAATTGCATAAAGTAAAAACATAAGTAAATAAGCTGTAAAGTAAAAAGCTAGATATATCTCCTTCCTCCTAAAGGCTTACAAAGGGTCCTATATATAGCGAGTAAAATCAAGCCTTGGTTTCTTGGACTATGTTCTCATTGAACAATTGAGAGGTGTGTTAGTTGTGTGAGTGAGTCAAGAATCAATCTCAGCCTTCAATCTTGAGTGTTCTCTAAGTTCTATCATCCAAGCCATCCATTCTTTGTCTTCAATCCTTGACGAATGGGGATTTAGAGGATTGCCAACGTGGTTTTGTTATGTTATGGGGTCGGGTTTGATAGGAGAGTAATAAGTTTGGCATGTTGTGGGGAAAAAGAGGAAAGAGACGGGTGAACAATATCAATGGTGGGAAATTAGGGATAAGGTTTCGTGTTTATGCTTAACGGGCGTTAGCCCTGTTTTCCTTATGTGTTTGCACTGTTAGTCCTTTTGAACTGACACTGTTAGTCCTTCTGGACTAACGTTGTGAAGGTTTAAGGACCTTTGTGTAATATGGTGTTTATGGTGTATGAGTTGGGGCTTTTGTATTTGGCCGTTTAAGATTGGCTTTTGTAAAGCTTTAAGCTTATGTAAGACATGATATTAATGCTTAATGGGCTTCCTAGGCCCATGATGGGTGCGGGTGGCCCATAAAGTATTTCTCGGTAAAAATGGTATGTGTAATTAAGCACATACATTTAGGAAGTAACTTGAGATGTTTAAGCAAAGCATGTTATGTATGTGGATAGTTTTGATCACTTGCAGGTAGATTAGTAAAAAGGTGAATCAAAACAGGTATCAAAATACAAAACCAGTTTAGAACAATGCAAAAAGGGTGAATCATCAAAACTTTGCTAAAAAGACTCACCCTTGTGTTAAAAAGAACATAGTTCCAAGAGCAGTACTAATGAAGTTTGGTTTAGTATCAGTTAATACTGCTAGACAAGTTAATGCTGCCCACACAAAAACAATAGTGAATGCTGCCAGACCAATGTCATATCTTTCTAAAACAAAACATTCAACTGTTAAGAGGCCCATTCATAAGAATACAACATTTAAAAACAGTAATTTTAATTAGAGGGTTAATACTGTTAAGGATAAAAATGTTAATACTGTTAGGCCAAAAGCAGTAGTTAATACTGCTAAGCCAAAAGCAGTAGTTAATGCTGCTAGGCCAAAAGCAGTACTTAATGCTGTTAAGGGAAATAATGTTAATGCTGTTAAGGCCTCAGCTTGTTGGGTTTGGAAACCAAAGAATAAAGTTTTAGACCATGTTACTAAACACAACAGTGCATCAATCACCCCTAAAGAAGTTTGATTATGTTGATCACAAGGACAGATCCAGTCAGTGATGGCTTGGGCCCCAAAGAAAATGATTTCATAACTAAAGTGCAGGCAATCCACAAATGGATTTACAATCTAAAGGAGATGGTTGATATGGATGCTTTAAGGTACATGAAGGGGAACAAGTTTCCTATCTTACAGTCTATAAAGAGAATTGATGGATTATAGTGTTGCCTTTGGGCGGAAACGCAAAGGAGGAAAATCACAGGAAAAGGTACAATCAAAACTGGTAATTTAGATTTTGAGAATGTGTATTTTGAAGAGAGTTAAGATTAACCTCTATAGGTGCTCATAAAAGTGTGACAAAAAAGAATAGTGTTCTCTTTTAATGACACTTAAAGTATTAGTTTTATCTCTAAACTTTTAAGTTAAACCGATGAAAGTTTAAGTTTTACTTAAATTTCTAAAAGAACAATATGTATAGTGTTGATTTAAAGAATATTGTTCCTAAAGGAGGTCTAACTTGTCTCTTTGCAAAAGCCACATCTGATGAATATGAACTTTGGCATAGGAGGCTTGGACACATAAATTTCAAAACTATGAATAAACTAGTTAAGGGAAATCTTGTAAGAGGTTTACCTTTAAAACTTTTTATGAAATTCCAATCAAACCTGTGTTGCTTTGTCAAAAGGAAAAGCAAACATAGAGCTTCTTTGTACGTCTAAAATATAGTTCAATCATCCACCTTTACATATGTTGCACATGGATTTGTTTGGTCTAACATTTGTAAAAAGCTTAATGAAAAAGATGAATTGCCTAGTTGTCATAGGTGATTACACTAGGTTTAGTTGGGTTTTCTTTCTAGCTACTAAAGATGAGACTAGTGGCATACTTTAGTCCTTTATAACTAGAGTAGAAAATCTAATAGATCAAAGGGTTAAGGTAATTAGGTGTGACAATAAAACTGAGTTCAAGAATAAGAAGATGAATCAGTTTTGTGAGAGAAAAGGTATTAAGAGAGAATTTGGTGTAGCTAGAACTCCTCAACAAAATAGAGTAGCTGAGAGGAAAAATAGCACAAATTAAAGGTCTGCTATGAAATGCTAGCTGATTCTAAGCTACCTACTACTTTTTGGGCTGAAGCAGTTAATACTGCTTGCTATGTGCAAAATAAGGTATTAGTAATCTCCTACTCCAAGAATTCGATGTTATTATTCGTGATAAAAAAGGAGCGGAGAATCTCGCGGCCGATCATTTATCTAGACTAGAATGATCTCAAGAAAACAGAAATTAATGAAACTTTTCCTCTCGAGACCCTTGGAATAATATCTTCTCATAATGATTCAAGTACCCCATGGTTTGCCGACATTGCAAATTACCATGCGGGGAATTTTGTAGTAAAAGGGATGTCGTCCCAACAAAAGAAGAAATTATTTAAGGATGTAAAGCATTATTTTTGGGACGACCCCTATTTGTTTAAGATTTGTGCGGATCAAGTGATTAGACGGTGTGTTCACGGCCAAGAAGCCGTTGATATCCTCACGGCTTACCATAATGGACCCACCGGGGGACATCATGGTGTCAACTACACCGCCAAGAAAGTCTTTGATTCCGGTTTCTTTTGGCCTACTATTTACCAGGATGCCCACGACTTGGTCACATGGTGTGACGCTTGTCAACGTCAAGGCAAAATCTCGCAACGTGATGAAATGCCTCAAAATGCTATTCAAGTTTGCGAGATCTTTGACGTATGGGGCATCGATTTCATAGGACCGTTCCCGTCTTCACGAGGGAACAAGTACATCCTCGTAGCCGTCGATTATTTGTCAAAATGGGTTGAAGCAAAAGTGCTCCCCACTAACGATGCCCGAGTTGTTGTAAAAATTTTGAAATCCCTTTTTGCCCGATTTGGAACTCCACGTGCTATAATCAGTGATCGCGGTACCCATTTTTGTAATGATCAATTTGCTAAAGTTATGCTTAAATATGGAGTTACTCATCGTCTCTCTACCGCGTATCATCCACAAACGAGTGGACAAGTGGAGGTTTCAAATCGTGGTTTGAAACGTATTTTAGAAAGGACCGTAGGTGAAAACCGTGCTTCTTGGTCCGATAAGTTAGATGATGCATTATGGGCCTTCCGTACCACTTTCAAAACACCTATCGGGTGCACTCCTTATAAGCTCGTGTACGGAAAGGCTTGCCATCTTCCTATCGAGCTAGAACACAAGGCCTATTGGGCCTTAAAACATTGTAATTTTGACCTTAAGACCGCGGGTGATCACCGAAAAGTTCAACTCAATGAACTAAATGAACTTCGTGATCAAGCTTACGAGAATTCTTTGATCTACAAAGAGAAAACGAAGAAGATCCATGACTTAAAGATTAAGAACCGCGTTTTCAACGTTGGTGATCGAGTCCTTCTCTTCAATTCTCGATTAAAGATTTTCTCGGGTAAGCTAAAAACCCGTTGGACCGGACCGTTCACCATTACCCAAGTTTTCCCTTATGGCACCGTTGAGTTATCTTCAACCAACGGGCCCAACTTTAAGGTGAACGGTCATAGACTCAAACACTACTTTGGAGGGGACATTCCAAAAATGGTTGTCCCGGATCTCCAAACTTTCCCCAAGGACAACTAAATTCGGGGAACGAGTCAAGCTTAGTGACTCTTTAATAAACAAGCGCTTCGTGGGAGGCAACCCATGCTTATCCTTCTATCTTCTTTCTATTTTCTAATAAGTGTGATGTGAGAGAGCTCGCCTCTTCCTTTCTCGTGTTGTTGGTTTGTGTTGTATTGTCCAGGATGTCCCGGATTTTGAAGACTCTCGTGCTCATGGTTTTGTCCATTCATACACTCGAGCTTCATATCCCCAGCTTCATTTAGGGAATCCAATATCCAAATCTTATCGACTAACGTTTATCTTTAGCATAATTAATAAACGGCTTTAGATTTGCGTAGAGACCCTGCCTAAAACATTGAGGACAATGTTTCGTTCTAGTATGGGGGGGGGAATCTATCGATTTGATTATACCTGCGACCGTTGTTCTCACGTAACCCGTTTTTCCACCAAAAATATGTGATTTATGTGAAAATAGCAAAAATTTAAAATTTTTGTGCATGATAAATTGAAAAAGTGATAAATGTTGGAATAAAGTGATGAAATAAGTGTTGTGACACAAATAAAGGTGAGAACGAGAAATAAATTTTGATCCGACCGGTTTTATACCTTAGCTTTTTCCTTAACATATTTAAATCGAGTTTGTTGCTAGTCTTATGTAGGCTTATCCATTATGCCGAACTCGATTTATTAGAATAAAGATTGTTGCCAGTCTATGTGACTTGTTAAAGTGCCGATCTTAATTCGCTAGGCTAAGCATTCGCAAGTCTCTTTCTTAGAGATTTTAAATTGCGAAGAACGAGAAATGATAGAGTCGAGTATAAGTCATGATATTAAGCGTGGAATAGTTGGTTTTCTTTAGAGCTTATAAGTATTAATTGTGGCTTTTTCTCCCATTAGTTTGTTTCACTTGTATATTAATAATGTTTAATAAATAAGGTTGTCCGGTTCAACTTAATTTTTAGTAACTTTCCACTAACTTGGAAGACGATGCCAATAAAATAGGTACACATCGGGATTCGGAATTTGGCATACTATATATATCATATGAATAATTGCTTTACTTACACCTTAAAGAGCCTTAGGGTATATGGTGTAAGTAGAGTTAATCATGAGATTACTTATGCCTTAAAGAGCCTAAGGGTATATGGCGTAAGTGATTAAATTGTTCATGCCTTAAAGAGCCTTAGGGTATATGGCGTGAATGATTGAATCATGTTTAATAAATGATTTGTTTGTACCTTAAAGAGCCTTAGGGTATATGGTGCAAATTAAATCTCACTTGATTTATGTCTTAAAGAGCCTTAGGGTATATGACGTAAATCAAGTTAAATAAATAAGTAGCCTAATAAAAGCCAAATTTCAGACACCTCGATGTGGACCTCATCGGTTTTCAAGGATAGGGGTAGAAGCTAAATTTTAAACTTCAACCGTCCCGCTTTATTTTCGGATTTAATAAATATCAAAATAAGTCTTAAAGAGCCTTAGGGTATATGAAAAAAATAAAATCTTGAGATACAAAATTAGGAATAAGGGAGAAAAAGTAATACACAATTAGTATTTATGAGTAGTGTTAGTATCATGACTTATATTTGACAATGATCTTGTTTTTAAGCTTAGTATGGAGAAGTGAAAGTTGGGGACGATGAATTTATTTTGCTTGTTCCATGATCCTAAGTATTATCAAAGAATAATGAAAGCACAATGTTATGAAGTGTTGAAGTATGGAAAGTTATGAAAAAGCATAAAAAATGGAAAAATGTTGAAAATGGAAAACGGGGCTTTTCAGAGCTAATTTTTCTTTAATCCCTTAAGATGAATACTTAGCTACTTTTCGAGGTAATTAATCAAGGGGGATTAAGATTCTTAGTTTTCTAAAGTGTTATTTATAACATTGCGTGAGGACACGACAATAGCTTAGTATGTGGGATTTTGGTATGTGTTAAATCACATACCTTTTCTATTATTAAAACAAGCCCAAATAACCAAAAACGTATGAAAAATGCAATGTATATGCTTGTTTTTGTGTTTGTGTATGTGCAGGTACCGAATATAAAGAAAATGACAAATATAAATGCAAAGAGGACGAAAAATCGAGGCCGAAGGCGTACCCATACTCCACGGACTAACCAGGGCCCACTTAATGGGTCGGGTCAGCCCAAATCCTAACCTATTAAACCATAATATCTTTAAAAGCCCAAAACCCCTTTGATAATAACCCATACACCTTTTACAAGCCCAAATACAACCGAATGGCCCAAACCCTTTTAATATAAAAACTCAGCCCAAGTCAAACCAAAAAGGGACGGGTCAAGGTGGTCAACACAGTCAAAATAGAATACTATTCACCGTCTCCATCTTTTCCCTCCTTTTTCACTTTCACAAGAAGCAGGGTAAATTCACCAAATCACACTCATGTAAAGCTTCTAGAAGCCTTCCTCTGACACTCTGACACTCCCACTTATCCATGCTGGCAATCCCCACCAATACCATTGGTGGATGGGACGTGTAAGGCAATGGACGATCAAGATCAAAGACATGGAGGGCAAACAAAGAATGGAGGGCCATGATTAGAAGTGGGGGAGCGTCCTAGAGCCTAGAAGCTTTACCTCTCTCCTATATAAAGAGGGTCTCACACACAGATTTAGTAGTCTAGTCTAGTTTTAGCTTATTAGTCATTTCTAGCTTATTTGTAATCGTTTTAGTGTAATGTTTTCAATTTAATGAAATTTTCTTCCTAAAAGCTTGTAATCAGTTTAAGTAATCTATAAAAGCTCAGTTTTCTTATTGTTAATCTTCAACTCATGTTTTTACCTTATAAGCACTATGGTTTAAATAAGCTCTCTTATACTCTATTAAGCTAAATAAACTTTCCTAATCACTAATAAGCTAGCCATATACTCAGTTAAGCTCTCAAAGCTTAACTAAGCTTATTGTTACATCAAATCTCTCCCTAAGATATACCTCAGCTTAATTGGAAGGGAAGCCAGATTTGGAAGGGCTTCCATGACCTTACCAGCTTATCCTAGATAAGCTGGAGCTTTGTAGAGTAGCTCCTTGAGCATATGATAAGCCTTGTTTGAGCAAAGGCTATTGTAAGTTCTTATTTTCCTTTTAAAAGCCTAATTTTGCATTTTAGCTTATTTCAGCTTTATGTCAGCTTATTATTAGTTAGAATAGCTTATTACTGCTTATTATTGTTGTTTGATGCTTATTATGTTCAGTTGTTAGTTTAAATCTCAGTTTATAAGTTTTTGATATAATTTAGTTAAAAATCCAAAAATAGTAGCATAATCTATTAGCTTATTGTTACTGCTTATTTGATTATTGAAATTTGCTTAATAGGTCTATTATAGTCTTGTCACTATCTGGTATAGCTTATATAAGCTTTATATCCAAGTTTTATAAGCTAAAATGATGTTAAGCTGTTTTAAGGGGTGTTTGGCACAAGATAGTACTAACTTGAGTTAGAGCTGTTAAGAGCCTTATAGTTCTTTAGATCCAACTTAAACATCAAATTTAATGTTATAAGATTAAGATTTAAGGTTTTTATTTAGCTAAATCAAGTTTTAAAAAGGTTTCTGTGTATGATGCTTGAATCTGAAGTCATAAGCTCAGATTCATAGCACTTTAAGCTTAAATCTGTTCTAGTTGCTATTAATGATAATTTTACTCTTGTCTTGGTGTTCAATTGGGAAGTTCGTGCTTATTTTGGTTTTGTCATTATCAACTAGGGGAAGATTGTTAGGAATTATATTTGAGTTGATAAGACAAAACATATGAAAGATGAAGGACTTAAATGACAAAGAAGGAATTCTTCAAATGATTATAAGATTTCAGAAGATCTCCTTAAAGAAGGAAACAACATTGATGACTTGCTTAAAAGGATAAAGACAAGTTATTAATGCTATTAATTGTTGATAGGAAAGAATTAATATTGATTAATGCTATTTAATAGTTTCCTAATTGTATTATGTTTTTTTTGTAAAACCTAATATCTCTAGTATATAAAGATATACAGGTTATTAGGTTTAAGTTTAAGTGTGTGTGTCAAGTTGTAAACACCAGAAAAGTGTGTGTGTTCTAGGCATCAAGTCTTATTGTGGACGCCTAGATTGGTTGTGTTTTAGCCTCAAGGATCTTTGATTCCTTGTTATAGTTTAGATAACACGTTCTACCATTGATCAAGGTAGAATTAAGGCTTGTAGTAGTCATTGCAACAACAAAGATAATGATGAAAAACCTTGTTAGAATAACATTGATTTGTTCTTATCTTTTGTTGTAAGCCTTGATATCTCTCTATATAAAGAGAATCATAGGCGTGTAATTTAGAAATCCATCCATAGAAAACTAGAGCTCTCCCAATGAGAGTCTAGATAGTTAGATAGCATAGTCGACTGATGAGAGTCGAATAGTACACCATAGTTAGTTGGTGTAGCCCCAAATTATAGTTGGGGTAATAGGGAAACGTTCAATAAAGAAAACCTTGTGATAACTTTGGTTGTGTTCTTTATTATCCCGCTGCGTGTTATCAATCATTGTTATTGTTCATCCTAGATATATAAGATCTAATCAATCTTGAGCTATAAACGATCTTATCAATTGCTATAAGAGAGTGCTATAGGGTGATCTAAAGACAATGTTTGATCCACATGTTGAAGATCAAATATGGAGGAATCAACAGGATTACAAAGTATTGGATTAGAAGCTATATGATACATGTGGAGTACATTCATTGAGGAAGTAAAATGTGCACATTCATATGCTGGTAGAAAAGAGATTCCCTTCACCTGCCTAACAATTACCATATATGCTAAACTGGAAGATGCAAGCAGTTCATTCGAATGAAATGTGTTATTAGCTTCTTAGGCTTATCACAAAACAACTAAAGAATCAATGAAGTGTTTGGAAGCATCCTCCTGGTAATTAATGAAGCTTTCAATAAAGAAACTTAAGATTTTGAAGCAGAATATCAAGTTTAGGGGAGGATTGTTGCGATTAAAAGACTTCTTGATGATCTTGGAGTTACTGCTGCTAAGGTTTGTGTTACTCCTGCCAAGTAAAACTTAGTGCTGTTCATAAACTCTAATGAAATAATTTGCTTAAAGTTAGTTAGTACTGCTAGTTCATAGTTACTACTGCTAGTGTAACTTAGTACTGCTAGTGTAACTTAGTACTGTTAGTGTATATTAGTACTGCTAGTTACTACTGCTAGTATATATTAGTACTGCTAGAGTCTTTGTTTGTACTGCTGGTGAAGATGAAGAAATATTCTAAGTAGTAACTACTGCTTGTACACAGTTAATGTTGTTGGTGTATAAGTTACTACTGCTTGTTAAGAGTTAATGCTGCTGGTACAAAGTTACAACTGCTAAAAGATAAAGATTGCTTGAAGATCAAGATTACTTATGAGATAAGGATTGTTATTTATAGAATAGATCTTTGAGAATAATCTAAGTTTTTGTAATATATTGTAAATCAACTAGGACTCCTTGGTGTATAAAAGGAGGTCCTAGGACATAGAGTTTGATATCTAGAAATCTTTTGTTTTGGTATCTTAGTCGTATAATTCATAGCTTCAAGGTTTTGTAACCCTAATACTAGGAGAGTATTCATATTATTTGTAATAATAATATTGGAGCTTTTATTGTTGAAATTATATTGTTTTGTGTTACTGAAGAATTCTTCTTATATTAAAGATTAGATTCCGCATAATCTTTAGTATTATCAAACAAAGTTTCTTAAATTAAGTTGTGTTATTTTGATTCTAGTTTTAGATGTTATGGAATAAGTTAGGATTTTGGTCCCCTGTGAGGGCGTTGGAATAATTGTAAGAGATTGTGGATTTTAGTTGCGATTTGGGACATCACTTGAGTTTGTTCAAGGTTGATGGTCTTCATAGCACTTGGAGTTTATTCAATGTAGTTTTCTCTATTTTATACCTTGTGTTATGATTGATCATTATGTTGCATTCCCGAGTTTCTGCCATTGTCAGGGTGTGACAGATTGGTAATAGAGCCAAGGTTATAAAGAACTAGGTGGATTGGCCTAAACTATAACCTAAGATCCGTCGTTTAGTCGCGTATAGGATCTATGTGCGCGATGTTCCGCTTTTATGTGCCTTTGTGTGTTCATGGTTTGGTGCCTTAGTTATGCCAGTCATTGAAATTGGTGGCTTAATATTGAATATAAATGGGAAAGGATGCGAATATAAGTACGGTGGCCAACGTAATTATAAGCGTATCACAACTTACTCATACTTGGTATTGTTGTTCACACAAATCGATGTTGACATTGTAGGGTGGTGTTATGTGTATATCGGTATATATAGTAAGATATTCTATATATATATATATTAGTCTTCCCACTTACCTAACGTTACACATGTTCTCCCTCGTATAGATAATGCCGCCAAGGATGAGGACCCAAAGTGCTGGCCAGCCTGCTGCCGAATCACTAGGAGGGGGAACGGGTGAACGGGTTAGTAGTGGTGGAAGGGGTACAAGACCTAGGGAAGGTAATGATGAGCCTGTTGATGAATTAAATGGTCAAGGAAATGACCAGGGTATGGGAGCTAATGGAGGTGTAGAGGGAGTCAATGGGAATGTAGAGAGAGCCAATGGGGGTGCACCAAACTTCTCAACGATCATTGCCTAACAATTGCAGAACCTCTTACCCGCCATGTTGGCTCAGCGACGTAGTACGAGGGGAAATTCTGGGAATTCAAAATGGTAATGTGGTTAATGAGAACATTCAGGAAAACGTGGGGAATGTGTTAGTAAATGGCAACCGGGTAGATTGATCATATAAGGAGTTCTTAGCTTGTAACCCTAAGGAATATGATGGTATAGGAGGTGCTGTAGTTCTTACTCATTGGATTGAGAAAATGGAATCTGTGCATGATATGAGTGGTTATAGTATTGACCAAAAACTGAAATACACCGCTGGTTCATTTGTGGATAAGGATTTAACGTGGTGGAACTCTTAGATCCGCATGCTAAGCCGGGAAGTTGCTGTTAGTATGTCATAGAATGACTTTAAGTTTATGATGATACAAGAGTTTTGTCCTAGTCATGAGATGCAAAAGTTAGAATATGAGTTGTGGATTTCATGAGTTGGCTAGGTTAGTTCCACATTTAGTAACTTCTAAGAGTATGCTGATTGAGAGGTATGTGTATGGCCTTGCTTTACAAATCTACAGGATGGTGGCAACAACGGAGCCAAAGGCTATGTAGAAGGCAGTACAGATTTTTGGTGCAATGACTGATGAGGCTGTGAGAAATGGATCAATTAAGAAGGTTGAGAAAAGAGAAAACGTAAGGGAACCTAGAAAAGACAAGAGTAGAAGGGATGATAATAAGAGGATTAGGATTTGGAATGTTTTTGCTACCACTATAAACCCTGTAGGAAGAGAGAATACGAGTACTTGGCCTAAGTGTACCACCTGCAACTCCTACCATGTACCCGGTGGACCTTGTCGCACATGCTTTAACTGTAACCGCCCGAGACATTTGGCAAGGGATTGTAGAGGTGTGCCGAGGAATGTGAATCCTGTCAATGCTAGAAACCCAACTGTTAGGGCATGTTATGAGTGTGGGAGTACCGACCATGTCAGGTCAGCTTGTCCTAGATTGAATAGGGCACGAGGCCCAGAAGAAAATCATCCAAATCAAGTTGCTGCTAATAACGGGGGTCAGGGTCGTAGAAACCAAGGGAACCAGGCTAGGGGTAGGGCATTCATGTTGGGAGCAGAGGAAGCTCGCCAGGATCCGAACATTGTGACAGGTACGTTTACTTTGAACAATCATTTTGCCACTACCTTATTTGACTCTGGTGCCGACTATAGTTTTGTTTCTACTACTTTTATACCTCTGTTAGGCTTAGAGCCCAACGACTTAGGTCAGCTAGTAGAGATTGATAAGGTTATTAAGGGTTATAAACTAGAAATCAAGGGTCATGTCTTTGACATCGATTTGATACCTTTTGGACATGGGAGTTTTGACGTGATTATAGGTATGGACTGGTTGTCTAACTATAAGTCTGAAATAATTTGTCATGAGAAGGTAGTAAGGATACCTACCGGTTGGCAGGTGCTAGTGTGTATGGAGAGAAAGACCGAAGAGAAAGCGAGATTGTTGATGAGTGCTAAGGCTAGTGATAAGAAACAAGAAGAGATTGTTGTGGTAAGAGATTTTTCTGAGGTATTCCCGGATGATCTATCTGGATTACCGCCTATTTAGGAAATTGAGTTTCGGATTGAGTTAATCCCCGAAGCAGCGTCGGTAGCAAAGTCTACTTATCATTTAGCACCTTCTGAATTGGAGGAGTTGTCGGGACAACTCAAGGAAACTCATAAGGAAACAAGGTTTCATTTCGACCAAGTCATATGCACTTGGGGAGCGCCGGTATTGTTCGTTAAGAAAAAGGATGGTTCTTTTAGGATGTGCATTGATTATAGAGAATTAAACAGGTTGACTGTTAAGAATCGTTATCCACTTCCTAAAATTGATGATCTATTTGATCAACTGTAAGGGTCGCAGTTTTTTCTCGAAGATAGATCTTAGGTTGGTACCATTGCTGTGAGTGCACGAGGATGACATTCCAAAGACTGCATTTAAGACTCATTATGGACATTTCGAGTTCACTGTAATGCCCTTTGGTCTAACTAATGCACCAGAAATATTTATGGATTTGATGAAGAGAGTTTGTAGGCCATATCTTGATAAGTTTGTGATAGTGTTTATAGACGATATCTTAATCTACTCTAAGACTCAAGAGGAGCATGTAGAACATTTAAGGTTAGTCTTGGAACTGCTTAAAAAGGAGAAATTGTATGCTAAGTTTTCTAAGTGTGAATTCTGGCTAAGAGAAGTGCAGTTTCTTGGGCATGTGATAAATGGTAATGGAATTCATGTGGACCCTAGTAAGATTGAAGCTGTTAAGAATTGGAAAGCCTCTAGAACTCCGACTGAGGTTCGTTCGTTCTTAGGATTGGCTGGGTATTACCATAGGTTTATTGAGAACTTTTCTAAGATAGCTAAGTCTCTTACTGTCTTGACCTATAAAAGTATGACTTTCGATTGGGGTGAGGAACATGAATTGACATTTCAGACCTTGAAGGATAAGTTATGTAATGCGCCTGTTCTAGCTCTCCCTGATGGACCAGAAGACTTTGTGGTATATTGTGATGCGTCCGGGATAGGACTAGGCTGTGTGTTAATGCAAAGAGGTAAAGTGATAGCCTATGCGTCTAGGCAGTTGAAAATTCATGAGGAGAATTATACTACCCATGATTTAGAGTTAGGTGCGGTTGTATTTGTACTTAAGATCAGGAGACATTATATGTATGGGAAAAAGAGTGTCATCTATATGGATCATAAGAGTCTCTAGCATATTTTTAGTCAAAAAGAGTTGAATATGCGACAACGTCGCTGGATAGAGTTGTTTAGTGATTATGACTGTGAAATTCGCTACCATCCTGGTAAGGCGAATGTGGTGGCTGATGCCCTAAGTAGGAAGGAAAGAGTAAAGCCTAAGAGAGTTAGAGCTATGAATATGATCCTTCAGTCGAGTATCAAAGATAGGATACTGGCGGCTCAGAAGGAGGCTGTGGATGAGTTTGCAGTATTGCAGAAAGGTTTAGATGAGATGATAGAACAGAGAAGTGATGGAACTTTGTACTACCTGGATCGAATATGGGTACCTTTAAAGGGTGAGGTGAGAACCCTGATAATGGATGAAGCCTATAAGTCGAAGTACTCTGTACACCCAGGAGCTGATAAGATGTATTATGATTTGAGAGATAGGTATTGGTGGCCTGGAATGAAAAAGGATATAGCTGAGTATGTTAGTAAGTGTTTAACTTGTTTGAAGGTTAAGGCTGAGCATCAAAGGCCATCTGGCTTGCTCCAGCAACCTGAGATTCCTGTATGGAAATGGGAAGGGATAGCTATGGATTTTGTGACTAAGTTGCCTAGGACTAGTAGTGGGCATGACACAATCTGGGTCATTGTGGACCGATTGACTAAGTCTGCTTATTTTCTACCTATGCGTGAGGATTATAAGATGGAAAGGTTGGCTAGATTATATTTGAATGAGATAGTTGCTAGACATGGTGTGCCGATCTCGATTATATCGGATCGTGATAGTCGTTTCACATCAAGATTTTGGTAGTCATTGCAAGGGGCATTAGGAACCCGTTTAGACATGAGTACGACTTATCACCCTCAGACCGATGGTCATAGTGAGCGTACCATTTAGACTTTGGAAGACATGCTTAGAGCGTGCGTCCTAGACTTCGGAGGAAGTTAGGATGTTCATCTTCCGTTGGTTGAGTTTTCGTATAACAATAGTTATCATTCTAGTGTGAGATGTGCTCCGTTTGAGGTATTGTATGGTAGAAAGTGTCGTTCGCCAATTATGCAGGCTGAGGTTGGAGAAGGTCAGTTGATAGGACCTGAGTTAGTGCAAGAGACTACTGAGAAGATCTCGCAGATTAAGGATAGACTTAAGGCTGCGCGTGATTGCCAGAAAAGTTATACTGATAAGAGGAGGAAGCCTCTAGAGTTTAGTGTAGGTGACTATGTCTTGCTCAAAGTGTCGCCTTGGAAAGGTGTAGTACGTTTTGGGAAGAAAAGGAAATTAACACCTAGATTTATTGGATCGTTTGAGATTATTGAGAAAGTAGGCCCTGTGTCCTATCAATTAGATTTGCCTGAGGAGTTGAATGGTGTTCATGGCACGTTCCACGTGTCGAACCTTAAGAAGTGTTTGGCTAATCCAACACTACAAGTGCCTTTGGATGAGATTCGAGTTGATGCTAAGTTGAATTTTGTGGAAGAGCCTGTGAAATTTTTGGAAAAAGAGTTTAAGAAGCTGGAGCGTAGTAGGATTGCCATCGTCAAGGTTCAGTGAAATTCGAAATGTGTCACGTGGGAACGTGAAGATCAGATGAAACTGAAGTACCCGCATTTGTTTAGTGATGTTAGTAGTTGAATTTCGGGGACGGAATTATTTTAAGGGGGTAGAATGTAACCTTTGCCCTTTTTGTGTTCTGAATATTTCATTTATAGTCCTTCGACTATTTGACTTTTGTCACTTTATTTAGATTTTGTACCGTGTTGACGGTGGTGATTTTGTTGAGAATTATGGTGATTTATGGTTGATTGTGATTAATAATCCCTTTTGGAAGGTATTATTGTGTTATTTGTATTATGGTGGTTTGCCCCGTGAATTTTGAAAAAAGCCAAAAAACGAGTCTGACACGTCCGTTAATGTCCAAATGAGTGTTGAAGGGTTTAAAGTGTAAATATGTCGTGTAAATACTCTAGGTTAATGGAAAAATATTTTTTTAAGGTGAATAAAAATGCTAATTAACTTTGGGGTAAATTTTACGGTTGAGTTTTACGAGTATTTAAGTGATTCCGACCCAAAAAGAAAGATCCAAGACCCCTTGGATCCCATGGCCGGTCAATGAAGTCAATGGGAGACAACATGGCTTAATTCTAGCTAACATGTCTAAGAATTATACATAAGATGATTTCCACTAGAAACATTTCATCATAATCCTTTTTCATTTACAAAAAAAATAAAACACACACAAGTGTGTGTGTGTGTGCTTATTTCGTCCGCCACCTAAACCACCACAACCACAATATATTTTCCAACTTTGATCGAGAACGTGATATTCCGAGTTGATACGAGTATTTGGGTATTCATTTAAACAACGTTTGAGTTGTCCGGTTCGTGTCGAAATCTACATTTTTGGAGATTTTCTTGTAAGTTTTCAAATTTAAAATTCGTTTGTCCTTGTGGGTTTATCTTGATGCATAGATGTTAGTTGTACAAGTTGATTGTCGTAAAAATCGATTTTTGGAAATGAAACGAATAAAAGGGGTGTGTTTGGTTTGTCGGATAAAAAAAGAAAGAATGGGGTTTTGTAGTTTTGATGTTGTGGTCATGATGGTTGAATAACATATGTTGCTAGATAGCCTATTTTTGATAGTAGCTTGTATAGCTTATTCAGGCTTATTTTAAGCTATTTCTTGGCTTATTTTGGGCTTATATGCCACGTTATGTTTCACAAAATCACTAGGAAAGTGATTTTGACTATTTTTGTGTTATGACATATGTTGTGGACTATTTTTGAGGCTTATGGTAGTAACCAAATACGATACGTAGCTTATTAGCTTATTTTCAAGCTTAATATACGTATTTTAGAGCTTATGGACTCACGACCCAATAAGTCTAGTTAAGCCGTGGCTTAATAGGAGGGCTTATTGTGGTCTGGATTTTTTTCTACTTATAAGTATATGCTTATATATGTAAATGGACCTTGGTTTTGGACTTGGATCGTATTTTAGACTTATAAATATCTTAATGGACCCTTATTGGGAGCGATATTTAGTCGTTATGAGAGTTTTGATAGACTTTTGAAAGTGAAAATGTGTTTACGAAGTGATATTGAACGATATTTTAAGAAAAAGGTTTTAGTAAACGTATGAGATTGAGAT